>MJUU01003496.1:22483-34542 GCA_002080025.1 Modiolus philippinarum | reverse complement strand
GATCACTCCCAGGATCGCATCTTCTTTTCAAGTGCACTTGAAAGTGGTCACAAGTTCACTCTAAAGTCTGTTTCACTTCCTTTAGATAATGGAAATTCTCTTCTGCTAACTTTAATATTGCATATTTCGGCACCGTATTTTGCATGGTTGTGTAAAAATGTTATACACTAATTATGAAACCACTTTTAATTTGATGATTTCCAATACATGCTGAAAGAAAAAACACTTTTTAAAAATGTTCCATGCTTGTACATGGATGATATTTTCTGTGCACAATTATCGACTAGACTGGACCATTCTGAAATAGGTATAGGCAGGTATATCTTTAAATCAGATGATAAACAAGTCTCACTTTGGCTTTTACTATGTGATTGGACCCCCTTTTGATTTAAGAAAAAAATACATACCCTAAATGATATAATTCAACAAAATACTTAAACATGTATTTGAAATATGCGTGCATTAAACCCAAAAGAAATATTTGAAATATATTGCTAATGTACTGCTAATTTGTATTCGGTGTTTACAAACAAAAAGTCCGTGGATAACAATTGTTAACCCCGAACGAGTAGACCTTGCTATTATTAGGTAGGCCAACTCGGGTCATCTAATTCATCAAGTTACTTGGTCGCCCTTAAAATAGAACATTATCCAAAACTTTGAAATTTTCACCTGTTTGAAAAAAATTGTGAAAATGCACATGACTGTAGACTTTTGTGCATGTTGTAAACGGCGAATTCAATGTTTTTCAGTTATGTATGATCATTCTTGATATACATACCAAATATGATAAAGATCAGTTTTAAAATAAAGCTGAAATCGTGAGATTTCCATTATCTATAGAAAGTGAAACCGATTTTAGTCTGTCATGGAATCACTTTCAAATGCACACGAAGTGCATGCGAGGAACGCTTTTGGAGTGCACTTGGATGGAATGTTGTGTCAGCATCCAACTGTAATATTGGAAAAAATACATATAAATGTTGTGTCGCGACAATTGAAATAAGCACGGATATATAATATCTCCCACTTTTGAGGTCATTTTTAACAAAAGATGCACAAATTAAGTATCGCGAGAAAGGAAAAAAGCTAAAATGCAAAATATTTCAGTCTTACAAGTTAATTTGATGAAAAATACATAAAAATGTTGTGTCGCGACAATTGAAATAAGCACCAACATAATAATATCTCCCACTTTTGGATTCATTTTTGACAAAAGATGCAACAATTTGGTATCGCAAGAAAGACAAAAAGGTAAAATGCAAAATATTTCAGTCTTACAAGGTAATTTGGGGAAAAATACATGAAAAAAGTTGTGTCACGACAATTGAAATAAGCACCGACATATAACATATATAATACCACCCCTCCCCCCATTTTGAGGTCATTTTTGACAGAGATGTATAAATTTGGTATCGCGAGAATGGAAAAAAGCCAAAATGCAAAATATTTAAATATTATAAGGTAATTTTTAGAGACATACATATAAATGTTGTCACGTGAATTGAAATAAGCACTAACAAATAATATCTCCCACTTTTGAGGTCATTTTTGACAAAAGATGCATAAATTTGCTATTGCGAGAAAGTTTTTTTGAAATTTCATATGAATTTAATGTCTCTAGCATGAACATATGCCTCGATAAAATACCTTTTTTGGAAAGATTTATTAAGAATATAATGTGACGTTAGCATGGAATGTATAAATAAAACAAAAGAACGCTATAATTTATAATGTCATTTTGGTTTTAATTTATTATCAAAAATAGATTAAAAAGAGAATGAAGTCGTCGATTTTTAAAACTTTTTGCTTAAAGTAAATTTTGTAATATTAATATCACGTGTTTTGAAGTGACCAATCGTTAAGAGCAAGCTAAAGCTGCTACGTTCACTTCAAGTACACTTTGTGATCACTCCCGCGATCACATCTTCTTTTCAAGTGCACTTGAAAGTGGTCACAAGTTCACTCTAGGCTGGCATGGAATCACTTTCAAGTGCATGCAAAGTGAACGCGAGGAACGCTTTTGGAGTCCACTTGGATGAAATGTTGCGTCAGCACCCAACTGTACGTAGGGACGGACAAGGGTAACATTCGTGGGCAGGGCATAAAAATGTATGCCTCCTTCATCCGGATTACATGTGAAACATGAAAGAAATATTTCTGACCATTAAAAAGATGCACCAAATCTATTAGTTCATAATTTTTTTTATATAGTAGGTCACAAGATAAGGTCAGAGTCATTAGGCCAAACATTCAAGGCACATGAAAGATCTTCAAATAAAGAATACACATGTGATAGATATACGAACCATTCTAAAGATACAACAAACATTAAAGCTTTTAAAAGTAGGTCAAATGCCAGTGTCGAAGTCATAAGGTCAAATATTCAATATACAAATGAAATGTATCAACACAAGGAATAAACATGTGAAATAACTCTTGCCATTTAAACATATACTCAATGCTATTTTCATGATTTTGTTGACAAACAGACAAAAATACAGTGCAAACAAGATGTGTTTGTGAAACACTACATATGCCCCCAGATTCCACAGTAAAATATATGAAAATACCCAATTTAATCCCTTTTTGACCTCTGTGACCTTGACCTTTGACCTATTTTTTGCACATTTGTGTTCCTCTTGACAAGACCTATACACTTGCAAAGTATTAAAAGTCTATCTTACATAGTTCAAAAGTTGTTTACTACCATAAAAACACCAAATTCAACCCCTTTATTCTGCAACAGATGAAGCCCCTTTGGACCTCTTGTTTACTGAAATGGCTTTATTTTTTAAATGTATCTGTTTTAGCATGCTATAAGAAACATACAGAAAAATACTGCATTAAAATCCGAAAAAATTTAAAAATTAATTTTTTTTCCGTTTGTCCCCTTTGGGCCTCTTGTTTCTCAAAAACGGTAAATGCTACCTCAAATCTGTTGCATACAATTTTATAAGCAAAACAATTAAACAAACCACATCTCAATAGATTAAATAATAACGATTCTATGGTCGGATATGTGTAACATACTATTTCATCCCTTTTTGACCTCTGTGACCTTGACCTTTGACCTGATCTAATTTTTTTTGCATATTTATATTCCTCTTGACTAGACCTATACACTTGCAAAGTATGAAAAGTCTAATATTACATAGTTCAAAAGTTATAGCCAAGGTTAAAGTTTCGGACGCACACACAGACACACAGACAAACAGACAGGACAAATAAATATGCCTCCAATCCTCGATCTGGGGGCATAAAAACATTTGCCTAATGTCTCCTCAACCCCTTAACCATGTAAACCTCAGGGAATTATTATATGAAATATGAAATTCTTATCTCTCGCATTGCAAAGAAACATGTATAAAATGCATTCTTTTGTTATTTTTGTTTTTTCCTTTCTAGACAACAAAATTCAGATCAAAATCTCTATGTCCCTATCCAAAGGAATCTTTCATTCATTTGGCCTTAAAAGTCCCGTTAAAAACTTTTGATTACCATCAAAATACCTGCAAAGTTGCAAATATTTTGACAAGAATCGATGGAAATGATTGATTATAAGAACAGAGGTCTTTAGGAAATTGTTTCTGGCTCAAGCTCTAGATCAAATATCATCTGTTTGTGTTGAAAAGGGACGAGAAAAGAATGAAGAAAATCTTGTGCATTTGTGAGAACAATGAAAGAGCTGAAATAGACAAATCTGTTTACCATCTCATGCTTTGGAGCAGGAGTATAATACGCTTAACTCTTTAATACTAAACTCTACCACTCTACCAGGGACATCACCTCTACCACCACACTTCCTTCAGCATGGTTTGGGATCTAATATAAAAACTTACTTCGTTAATACCCAACTCCACATGGGACATCTCCAAACTATACCTGGGACATTTTGCTTAAACTAAGGAGTATCTTTTTATTTGTGCTCTATTAGATTTTCCTAATTTTTTGTTTTTTTTTTTGGAAAATATTTTGATTTGATCTGCACTTCAGGTCAGAGGATACCAAATGACGTTACGTCAAGAGTAATAGGTCCTGACGTTACGGTTTTTCAATGCACATAGCGCACTATGTTTCAATGCTCAGCGGATGTCATACGATTGCGATTTTGATATTAAAAACTTAGCTGGTTTTCGTATTAAAGATTTTTATTTGGTTCAACATGCAAATCATAGATCTTATGTCGGAAATGGAGAAAGCTAAACAAGTCTGTATAAAATTTGTAGAGAGAAGATGCAAATATGTAATGAATATACAGGCTTAAAAAACCTTCTGCACCACCTTTTAATCTGATTTAATTATGCAATTATCCCACATAAAAAGAAGTATGAAACAAAACGAACAGAAGAACAGAAATGTATACATGATAAACTAAATTAAAATATTTGTCATTTGAAATGCAAAATATAATGTGACTTTCTCAAGAGAACACTTGTTTGGTTTTCGGCGTCCTTTATATTGTATTACCTCCCAAAATCACAGTAAAATGGCATTAAACATTAATCACTGCATAGCATGAGTGTTTTGCTGCCATTATTTTAAAAACTGAACAACTGATGCTTCTATGAATAAATAACAATTTACCGAAGATGCTGTTAATTTGGATTCTGCATATGCACATTTCTCTCCAGTGCAGATCTAATCAAATTATTTGGAAATCCATTTATCGAAATATGAGTAAAGGCTGATGGAGAAAAATGAAGAATAAGATCTAAATAAAAAAGCCAAAATCAGGTAAGGACAAAGCTATGCAAGAGGGAGATACTCCTTAGTTTTGAAAAAAATGTTGTTAAAGTTTCCAGATAAAATCGGTTTTTGGGCCAGCACCAAAGTACTTGAATACCCTCGTGGACTAATAAAGAGTCCACCCAGTGGTAATAAATAACAAAATACCCTCGTGGACTAACAGAGTCCACCCAGTGGTAATAAATAACAAAATACCCTCGTGGACTAATAAAGATTCCACCCAGTGGTAATAAATAACAAAATACCCTCGTGGACTAATAAAGAGTCCACCCAGTGGTAATATATAACAAAATACCCTCGTGGACTAATAAACAGTCCACCCCAGTGGTAATAAATAACAAAATACCCTCGTGGACTAATAAAGAGTCCACCCAGTGGTAATAAATAACAAAATACCCTCGTGGACTAATAAACAGTCCACCCCAGTGGTAATATCCCCATAGAAAATATCTGTGGAATTCCAGTAGAATTCCTCTGGAATTCCAGAGTATTCCACTTGAATGCAAAAATCCAGTGGAATTCCACTGGTTTTTCCACTGGTATTCCAATGGAATGAAAATTTTCCACTGGAATAAAAAAATCCAGTGGAAAAATTATAAATTCCACTGGAATTCCATTGGAATAGTTGGGCTCAGTGGAATGTCACTGGAATATGTGTCTTCAAATTATTATATTTTTTACTGGATTTTTTCGAATTTCAACAGAATAAGAAAAAATATCGTTGTTGTCATTTATCACCCCTCCCCTTTTTCCATTAGTTTTTTTTTATTATTATTTTCACCAGCAGACTTGTCCAGGACTGAACCGCCTGTATATGGAGGAACCCACGAATAATGTCTCGTATGATCGGCGTTTTTTGACAATTACGACTTGAAGATATTTAAATGAATTTCTAGGAGAATGGAAAGATCGAGGAGAGTGAATTTCACAGCAGCTTTTAGACAACTATACGACAAGTCTACGTACGAGATTGTTGTAAAAAAATGAAAGCACATTTGGAAGATTAAAAAGAAAATAAAACAGAACGTAAATACGTTACATTTCATAAGAGAAGATTATTCTTTAGTGTAAACAATTCTTTACGGATGCCCAAATCATCCATGTTTATTTTCTTCGAATTCTGTGTTTATATCACGTGGTGTATTTCTGATAGACCAAAAGTCGGATAAGTTGGAAACTCTGATTGGTCAGCCATACTGCGGAAGTTGCATCGTATCCAATCAGCGTCTCAGCATCATTAGGTGCAAAATTAAGATGAATGAAACTGAAAGATGCCAGCTCAACAAAAATTGTTGTTTATATTTTTTCAGCACACAATTAATACCATCTGTATCAAATAATTTACATTAAAAGACAAATAATGATCTATGCGGTACGGAATACCGTTTTGTAGGTAAGCAATTCATCACTAAACCGCCGACCGAAATAATATATTCAAATGTTCCGCCAACCCCCAATTACGTTAATTTTATTATCTCACTTAAGATGGAATTGGGTACAGGCCAGCCGCTGGCATTGTGAAAATACCCCTCATTCATATAGTTCCCCTGACAAAATATCTACCCATTCATATAGTAAATTTCAAAAATAACAAACCCATTTGTATAGTCAAAATGTGTACTTGGAGTAAGAAACCTATTAATTTCACAGCAGAAATGTTCTTAAACATCAAATAATGATAAATACTTGATTAATTACAGCAACCAGTAGAGATTCTGACCATTTGTGGTCAATTTACGACCCATTTATATATATGACGACAAAAATTACTACCCATTCATATAGTTGAAAAAAAGGGCCATTCCAGCGGCACGTCTGTATATACCTCTATATAGGAAGTGATCCCCCCCCCACTTTTAGGCTTGAGTGACTTGCCTAAGATTTTCAGTAACTGATTAAACTCATGACATTTTGTGTATAGGCATAAAATAGGTCGAGATACATGGCAGTCTGACAATTTACCCTTCCGGAACACCTGAGTTCACCCCAGGTTTTTAGTGGGGTTCGTGTTACTCAGTTTTGGTTTTTCTGTGTTGTTTTGTTAATCATCGTTTTGTGTTGTCTCTTTTTATTTTGGCCATGATGTTGTCTGTCTTTCGATAAACGTTTTTTTATTACTCCATTGGTATCTTCAAACATTTTTCTACTAAAAAATGAGACCACCTTAGTTTATTATGAATCCTATTGTATACTGAGGTGAGACATCTTGTGTGTCCACTCTCGTCTGATGTTCAAGTTGATTATAACCATATCAAATTACAATTGTCATATCTTGTTTTTATATATCTTAGTTATGCAGCAAATAAAAGTCAAGGTTGTATTTTGTCATATTCTATTAGAATATAATGTTGCTTTCTTGACAGTTGAAAAATAAATTTTGCACTTACAATTGTTTTCAATTATCAGCCTATTTCTTTATAGTATTTTTAACCTGAATATGTTGTGAATTTTATAATTAATTTATCATTTTATTTATTTGCATATTTTAGATGCAAGATAAGTTCATGAATTCAATTCATCCTTGCTAAAGTTATGTACATCTGTAATTGCATGCATGCTTGTATGAGCAAATTTACACTACATAATACACTTCTGTGTAAAAAAAAATAATTTCCTGCATTCAATATTTTTCCCAAAAATGTGATGGTCAATATTATCATTGTGTTTAAAACTCAATTGATGTATAAAAAAGACATCAAGTGGAAAAAACAGCAGAATTAAGCCAGACTCCAGTGTTGGACCACTGAAATTCATTGGTATTCCTATCTAATAATTACCAGAATTCTCCCGGCACCTGAATAGGTTTACAGGGGCTTTGGCTACAGAGCTGCCGGGCGCGTCCCCAGGTGGTGGATAGGGGAATGCCCTGTCTTTGCGGGGTAGTCAGGTCATAATACGGAAAGCCTGACCGCGAACCATTGTAGCCAAACTGTGAGGAGAAACGCCACGCTCCATGCAGTATAAAGACCCCTTCTATATTTCTCTAAAGAGAGCAGACGCACTGGGTGTCGTATAGAAGGCTAAATTTCCTGCCCCTACCCATTTCTCCCCTTTTCCAGTGGCAATCAAAAGTCGTTGCCCCGGTTGTCCCTTCCACCTTTATTTCTTTCTTCTTTTACTTACAATTTGTTTTGAATTGATTAACTTGTTCTCGTCCTGATATAGCTGAAATATTGCTCATTGGACGTTAAACTCTAACTAATCAATCAATCAATTACCAGAATTCTAATGGGATACCAGTGGAATTTCAGTGGGATACCAGTGGAATTCCAGAGGGATCCCACTGAAATTCCAGTGGCATCCCACTGGAATTCCACTGGTATCCCACTGGAATTCCGGAGAATTATTCCGGTGGAATTCCACTGGGATCTCACTGGAATTCCATTGGGATACCAGTGGAATTCCACCGGAATAATTCTCCAGAATTCCAGTGGGATACCAGTGGAATTCCAGTGGGATACCACTGGAATTCCATTGGGATCCCGCTGGAATTCCACCGGTATCCCACTGGAATTCTGGAGAATTATTCCACTGGATCAATGGAATTCCATTGGAATCCAATTGCTTTTTCCACTGGAATCTCAGTGGAATTCCATTGTTTATTTTCTATAGGGCAGCGCTTTGTAAATTATTCATAAGGAATCCATTGCAAAAAAACTGCATCAAAATCGGGCTCAAAATGAAAAATTTTTTTTTTTTTGAAATTCGCCCCTTTTGGGCCCATTTATCTCTTGAACGGTACATGCCACTTAAATCCAGTGCATACTTAGACTGGAAATTTTCTGAGAAGTACACTGAAAGAAACACCATCAAAATCTGATAAATAATAAAGATTCTACAGTCAAATATGTGAAAACACCCAATTTACCCCCTTTTGGCCTTTTTTCTAAACGGGCGGGGCCAGGAACATAAAATTATCACCCAGGCTTAAACATGTGATAAGAATCATCATACTAAAATTTGAAAATGATCCGTTCAGTGGAGCCAAAGTTATGCCATCCACAGACACGGAAATGCCAAATTTTACTCCTTTTTGGCCCTTTGTTCTGAAACGGGTGCGGCTATTTATCCGAAATTAAAACCAGGGCTTAACCTTATGCTAAAAAACCTCATATCAAAATTTGAAAATGATCCGTCTTCTAGAAACAAAGTTATGCTGGTCACACACGTAAACGCAGACGCCGACGACTGCGCCATAACATAATACGACCGCAAAATTTTTGCGGTCGTATAAAAATCACCTGGTAATCAAATAATCTCATAATCAGGTTATCAAGAAACCCATGGGACGGCTTATCCTGCTGATACAATTGTTGTTTTCATGGTAATCAACACTTTGTCTTGTAAAACTAAAACTTGGTCGATTTATCTCAGGCATGCAGCTTCTTATATATGTTTTTACATATGTAGAAAAAATTACCCGTTATATACTTATATTCCTATCCTAATATAACTTGTAATAACAGAACCGTAAAGTATCCTCTTTGTTAAGATTTTTGTACCCATAACGTGTGAATTTTATGTTTAACAGTATTGCTTTATTATAATTTTTATTAAAAAATTATTAGCCAAAAAAAAAGCAGATAGGCACCTTCACATTGTATTTACATGTAAATCATAGCCTAGTGTATTTATTTGAATCATGAGATCCGCAGAACTTTCAACAGGCCGTAACGTTATAAACGATAACTCGTGACGTTACGTTTTTCGGTATCGTGTTACCTTAACAAACACTACACTCATAAAAACTAAAGAACTAACAGTATAAACTCCAATAAAAAAACTAGAGGCTCAGATTTTGAGCCTGTATCGCTCACCTGACAAAGATGCTTTTAAGCCATGCCTATGCTGATGACCGAAAATGTTTTTCATATATGGTCTAAGCTTAGTTCTCTATTGACATCCATGTTTTTTGTCGGATTCAATTGAAATATGTATTCTTTGTTTATATCTTTCCATATATTATTCCAATACAGTTAAGATAAATTTGCTTTAATGGTTTCAGAGTAGATGATGAAAATGAAGATTTTCCATAGGATCCTACATGTATGTTAAAATATGTTCCATGCTAGCCACCATGTTTTTTTTATCGGATCAAAACAAAATGAGCAATCTTAGTTATGGATCTTAAATACATCATTCCTGTAAACTTTGTTTAAATTTGCTTCAAAGGTTTCAGAGGAAAAGATGAAAATGTGATTTTTCCAAAGGGTCCAATGTTAAACCTAAGTTCCATGCTGGCGGCCATGTTTTTTATGGAATCGGAAAAAAATGAGCAATATTTGTAAAAAGACTTTTAATATATCATTCCTGTAAAATTTGGTTGAATTTGCTTCAGTGGTTTCAGAGGAAAAGATTATTCAATCAATCAATCAATCAGAGGAGAAGGTGAAAATGTGATTTTCCCATAGGGTCCAATGTTAAACTATGTTCCGTGTTGTCGGTCACGTTTTTTAACGGATCAGAGCGAAATTAGCAATCTTTGTTGAGAACCTTTGGTACATCATTCCTGTTAAGTTTGGTTGAATTTGCTTCAGCGGTTTCAGAGAAGAAGATGAAAATGTGATTTTTCCCATAGGGTGCAATGTTTAATCGAAGTTCCGCGCTGGCGGCCGTTTTTTTATCGGATTGGAACGAAATGAGCAACCTTTGTAAAGGACCTTCCATGCATCATTCCTGTAAAGTTTGGTTGAATTTGCTTCAGTGGTTTCAGAAAAGATGAAAATATGAAAAAGTTAACGGACAGACGACGGAAGACGGACGTCGGACGACGGATGGACGGACGACGGACGAAAAGTGATGGCAATAGCTAACACTGACTCTTTGGGTCAGGTGAGCTAAAAACTGAGAGTGACATCAGGTGTTCCAGAAGGGTAAGCATATCCTGCTTCTTATACTGCATCCATTACACTGTCACTGAGTCAGTCCATGGTATATTTATATCCAGTCCGGGAAGACATAGTGTTTGAGGAGATGTTTAATTGAGTTTTCCCACATGAACAATGCTAAACTATGTTATCAAGGGGCGGGACGTCCATCTTGGACTAAGGAGTGGAAATTCCACACAATATTTGACCCACTTTTTTCAAATTAGTTGACCAGCTTCTGAGATGTTTGATTCGATTTCTAAATGGGTATGAGAAAGAACTGATTAGTTCAACAATGAATAAATTTGATATTTTGTTTTATAAATCAGAGCTGACAAAAAGGAATGGTGCATTTCTTCAATAAATTCAGTTTAGCTGTGTACAGTTTCAAAAGCATTCCATATAAGATGTTATTACACAATAATTTAAGGTAGTTCGGGTGACTAAAAACAAAACGATAGATTTTTCTAATTTTTCTGCGAATGAAAGCTTGTTGCTTGCACTTCACAATTTTAGTAAAAGATCAATGGGTCACCGAACTAATTTTTCTGGAAGAAGCTTCCGAAAATAGCAAGATTTTGAGCTTTTTAACATAGTCTATATAGGGAGAAAATACTATTTTATAATCTTTTATATGAATAAAACGATAGATTTTTGTGAAAATGTAGTATAAACTGTGTTGAAAAAATAACTTTGGAAATGTGAAATAAAAAAATGGGGTCACCGATCATATTTTTGAAAAATTCATGAAAATGTGATTTTTCCCTTATTATTTCTTTAGAATTATCTCCCTTTAGCAAAATAAGAGTTCTTCAAAAATGTGACGTAATTTGCACATTCTCGGCATAAATGTTGCTTATCTGATTTTATTTATTATCAATGAATTATTCAAAATCATTTTTACAACATTTCAATGGTAAATTCCAATTTTTATCACATGCGTAAGATTGATGCGCAGTTTTAGACACCCGAACCACCTTAAGTTCAAAGTATCATATTCACCTGTGTAATCTCAGGTTTCATCTCTATCCTATCTGTGGTCTCCTGTGCCATCTCTTTCCTGCTATATATGGTCTCCTGTGCCGTCTCTGTCCTGATATCTGTGGTCTCCTGTGCCACCATGGTCCTGATATCTGTGGTCTCCTGTACCACCATTGTCTTGATATCTAAAATAAAGAACTGGAATTTGAATTCACAAAAACAAGAGGCTCTCAAAAGTCTGTGTCACTCATCTTCAGATAGAAGGTTCAATAATATCTATATTCAGGCATCTTAATCTTAATTAAGGTAATGGACATTTAAATTTTACCATACACCATAATGTTAAACCATTTTCTGCTGCCGGCCATTCTTGATAAAACTAGACATCAGTGAGATGGTATCCATCTCTGTGGGCCCCGCTCCAAGTGTGACCTAGAGGTCAAGGGTCATCAAACATTGTCC
>MJUU01003496.1:0-21351 GCA_002080025.1 Modiolus philippinarum | reverse complement strand
TTAGTACTTTCAAAAAAGTGTTGGATGTGTATATCTTTTCCTTTACTATAACAATGAGTTGTATATATGAAAAAGAAAGGAAATGGGGTAAATTTATTGATTTCCATTTGCCAAGTACCCAGTACTTATCAGAAAACCAATATCCGTAGTTGAGGCAAATCTTCAAACAAATATGATCGCTACACATAGCCATTAGTCTCCTGCAACACACGGAACATGAAACTTTCACATATTACCAAACGTGCCAATGACTGTTTTGTGTGAATTTTGGATTTCAACAGCTTTTCTATACATGAACAAGGGAAATTAAGAAAATTGAAATTCTTTTAGGAAAATCGAAAACGAGTCTACAGTAGAACCAACACTAATACCTTTGCATCTTACCAAAAGCTTACAAACCAGAGGGTCCCAGGAACCTGTATCACTAACCTGGCTTCAAGTTGCCCCAATCAAGCTCACATTGTAAGTTATACAGTTGAACTTCAGTCCCTCAAACTTTGGTAGTTCGAACACCACCAATATCTTGAACTGTATTTTAAGTCTGATCATGTTTTACTATATTTCTTTGTTGGGCTTTTCTGACAAAAAATGTTCTTGATAAGCACCACTTTCAACACCAGTTTTGAAGTTGAGACATCATTTTGTTAGTGGCAGTCAACGACAATTTTCAATATCATATTTAAAAGTTACGACATCAATATTTTTCTGAAACCAAATTTCAGTGAAATCAGATTATGCTGAATTTTTCTGTTTTTTTCAACACCGGTTTAGGAGTCGCAACATCAATATCTATTTGGAAACTAACTTTCATTGAAATCGGACAATGTTGAATTTACCCGACTTTTTAGCAGCCATTTTGAAAATGGCGGTAAACGAACACTTTTCAACACCGGTTTAAAAGTTGCAACATCAGTATCTATTCGCAAACCAACTTTCATTGAAATTGGACAATGTTTAATTTCCCCGCCTTTTTTGGAGGCCATTTTTTAAATGGCGGTCAACGAAAAATTTTTAATATAGGTTTTGAAGTTGCAACATCAATACCTATTTGGAAAACATCGGACAATGTTGAATTTTCCTTTTTTTTTTCTTTTTTTTTTTGGGGAGTCATTTTGAAAAAGGAAGTCAATGAAAAATTTTCAATACTGGTTTTGAAATCGCAACATCAATACCTATTTTGAAACCAAATTTCAATGAAATCATACAGTGTTAAATTTTCCCGCCTTTTTTTGGCGGCCATTTTGAAAATGGCGGCCAACGAACAATTTTCAACACCAGTTTTGAAGTCCACACAGCATGGCGAACATTTTATCAATGTACACCTAACCTTCATCTTCTATAGTTTTGGAGATAAAAGACGAAAAATATGAAATTTTGAAAATTCGGTGAAAAAAAGGCAATAACTACTACAAGGATTTTTTTTTATTTTCTTCAAAATTTCAGGGTGGATAGATCTTGATATGCTGAATCTTTTTGCAATTACACTTGACCTCTATCTGTTACACTTTTGAAATAAAAAATAACAAATGCACAAATTTTGAAAACTTAACGGAAAAAGGGCAATAACTCAAAGACGGGTTTTCAGATTTTCTTCAAAATTGCAGGGTAGATCTTGCTATGCTGATCATTTTAACCCCTTTGGCAGATTTTTGATACCTGTAACTGTTTTTGAGTTATTTGCAAAAACAGCCATTTACCCCTATGTTCTATTTCTAGTAACAGCGGCGATCTTGTTTGATCTACGGACTAATCGAACACAATTTTTAAACTGCATACGCTGGCAATGATTCAGGACAAGTTTGGTTACAATTGGCTCAACAGTTTCAGAGGAGAAGATTTTTGAAATTGTTGACGGAAAGACAGACAATAGACGACGGACGATCGCAGCAAAGTGATGGCAAAAGCTCACATTGAGTTTTAGGATAGGTGAGCTTTAAAGGGATCAACTGACAGAAAAAAATCCATCAAAATCTGATGAAAATTTTTAAAAAATGGTTACCTGTACATTTGCAATTATGGTCCCCTTTGGCCCTTCATAGCTCCGAAAATTTTCAATACCTTAATGGTTAAAATATGTGTTAATTTTTCACAAAAATGATCAAATGCATCAAAATACAATAATATAAAGGGTTACTAGTAGGGCCGTCTTTAACTTACTATGAGGTATGAGCAAAGCTCATTGTTGAAGGCCTCATGGTGACTTCAAGATGAAGAACAACAATAAAAGCGTTGTTCCTTTGCTTGCTTTTTACCATGTATTTGTAGAGACTTTGTCTCATGTGCATTTACTCCATATCCTTTTATTCACCATTTACGCAGAGCGCAGCATGATATGACCCCAGCATGTCGACCACTGATATTTCAACAAGTGTAGTTTAAAGTGAATGTGGACACAGTAAAGAGCTTGACATAATAATTAGATGGACACAAAAAGGAGCTTGACACAAACTAGTAAAACAATTAACCCTTTTGCTCACTTATTGATAAAAAAAGATAAAAGCTACGCAAAATATGTTACTACAAACTCAAAGATCACAGCAAGAGAAATCCAAAGAAAAAAATTCCCATCTTAATCTGATAAATTCAAATTTAAAAAATTCAATCGAAATCCGATGTAAAATAAAAATTTGACATATTTAGAAAAATTGCAATTTTGGCCGCTTTCAACTCTTGTAACTCATAAACTGCAAGATCTAGGCCAAATCGGTTGACATACTACTGAAAGCTTAAATCAAGAGGAATGCAAAGAAAAAAAATTACATCGAAATCCAATGAAAAATAAAGATTTGACATATTTAGAATAAAGGGTTACGCCGAGCGCAGCATGATACGACCGCAGCACGTCGACCACTTAACTTCAACAAAAGTAGTTTAAAGTGAATGTCGACACAGTTAAGAGCTTGACACAATGATTAGATGGACACAAAAAGAAGCTTGGCACAGTTAGCTGAACACAAAAGAAAGCCTAGAGAAAACAAGATGTGTTTGTGAAACACTACATATGCCCCAAGATTCCCAATTTTACCCCTTTTCGACCCCTATGACCTTGACCTTTGACCTTTGACCTAATTTTTTTTTGCATATTTATGTTCCTCTTGACTAGACCTATACACTTGCCAAGTATCAAAAGTCTACCTTATATAGTTCAAAAGTTATAGCCAAGGTTAAAGTTTAGGACAAACAGACAGACAGACAGACAGACAGGACAAAAACAATATGCCCCCCAATCCTCGATCTTGGGGCATAAAAATCAATCGCTTTGATAACTTTCTGATAAAAACCGTCACAGCTATGTAACTTTGAACTAAAAGCTTACATCAAGAGAAATCCAAAGAAAAAAATTCCATCGAAATCCGATGAAAAATAAAGATTTGACATAATTTATTTAGAAAAATTGCAGTTTTGGCCCATTTGACCCCTTGTAGCTCGGAAACTGTAAGAGCTACGCCAAATCCGTTGGCATACTACTGAAAGCTTTGATCAAGAGGAATCCAAAGAAACAAAATACCATAAGAATAAAGAATAAAGGGCTACGCCGAGCGCAGCATGATACGACCGCAGCACGTCGACCACTGAATTTCAACAAAAGTAGTTTAAAACGAATGTGGACACAGTGAAGAGCTTGACACAATGATTAGATGGACACAAAAAGAAGCTTGACACAGTTAGATGAACACAAAAAAGCCTAGAGAAAAAATCAATCGCTTTGATAACTTTCTGATAAAAACCGTAACAGCTATGCAAAATATGTAACAATGAACTAAAAGCTTACATCAAGAGAAATCCCAAGAAAAAAATTCCATCGAAATCCGATGAAAAATAAAGAATTGACATATTTAGAAAAATTGCGGTTTTTGCCCAATTGACCCCTTGTAGCTCGGAAACGGTAAGAGCTACGCCAAATCCGTTGGCATACTACTGAAAGCTTAGATCAAGAGGAATCCAAAGAAACAAAATACCATCTAAATCCGATGAAAAATAAAGACTTGACATATTAAGGAAAATTGCAATTTTGGCCCCTTTGACCCCTTGTAGCTCGGAAACGGTAAGAGCCACACCAAATCCGTTGGACATTAATAAATCTTGTTATTAATGGAAATATGCATTTTGCCTAAGTTAGCTTTAATCAAACACTTACTCCATATTTTACTCTTGTGCTGGTTAGGAATTCAATAACAAAATTTGTCAGTTTCAGGAATGACAAAAGACAATTTGAGTTACTTTAAGTTAATACACATTTCGCCATAAAGTTAGCCGTTACTAATATGCCATTTTTGTACGACCTCTTTGACCCCTTGTAGCTCGGAAACGGTAAGAGCTACACCAAATCTGTTGGATAATAATAACTCTTGTTATTAATGGAAATATGCATTTTACCTAAGTTAGCTTTAATCAAACACTTACTCCGTATTTTACTCTTGTGCTTGTTAGGAATTCAATAACAAAATTTGTTAGTTTCAGGAACGACAAAAGACAATTTGAGTTACTTTAAGTTAATACAAATTTCGCCATAAAGTTAGCCGTTACTAATATTCCATTTTTGTACGACCTCACACAATATTAGGGGTCATGTGATTAATATGTTCTGAACAATGCGAAAGTTAATGTATCACATAACCTGGTATCATTGTCATTCCAGTTTTCTTACTTATTATTGTTATGTGTATAATAAGGCTGTTTGTGGATTCTGTAACTAATAATTGCATCTTATTGGCACATAAAGGCTTGTTTTCTGTAGTCAAAACATATTAGTAGTTTCTACAAAATATATTAGTTCTACGAATTGATGAAAAGTATGCATTAGTGGCTCTTCATATCTCAATACGACTTACAATACACCTTTTTTTTCTTTTTTTTTGCTGATTTACCTCAGAACAGAACAGAATAATGTGAAGATGTTAACAGATAAGGTAGGCTTTTATGTATCATGGACATGCTTATCATAATATTTTTTCTGGAAAAAAAATGTTCATATTTCAGTATCATTTATCAGTTTCTAGTATTGTCTCCAATTGTTCCTAATAATTGTAAATTGTACTGTAGACAAATATTGTTATACATCCTACCTTTTCGAAAACATTTATTTAGTATGTTGTTGAATCCAAATCTTAGGGCAGCCACCAAAAATGCCATTACTGAAACAAAAAATGTGAAATAATATGCTAAAAAAAATCCAACTTGTAATTTTATACAGGTCATAAATGAATATAAAAGTCATAAGACTTTAAAAATGTATAATGATATTAATATCCATATTGCTAATGAAAATAATCATTTTTAGGGGGAAAAACATGTGCATATGTTTCCCAAACAAAGATGCTCTTGCAGGAGCTTAAAAGTAGTTTTTATAGATCCTGGGAGCTTAAGTAGATTTTTTTAAATGGACGTTTACTTACCACAGAAGAACACATAATTTTGATACAAAAGATACAAATATTGCTCGAATAGGGCATGTAAGTCTCGTATAATTTTATAACTTCCGGGATCAAAAATTGTACCCGGAAGTTACATTTTAAACAAAGATGCATGACATTTCAAACAAAAATTTGAACGTCATAATACTCAGACGTCATGTTTTGGCGGTAAACATTTTCAAAATGCCTTTTTATCGTAGATTCTTGTGAGTCACATGACAAGACTTACTGACCCTTTTATCAGAAAACGTAACGTACTGGTACCAGACTACTAAATTCGATTTAAATAGCAATGCACAGATGGAATGGCTCGAAAGCTTGCAATACATCTAAAGGCTAAACATTTCGAAATTTAATCTAATATTTTATCAAAGTTTATCTTTGGTAAACATCGTGACTGCATGACAGGCACATTCAATGCATTTGTTTCACAAGCTGGCTAATATCCCGTTCAACGAAGTCTGTTTCCAACTGAAAAGTAGTTGCATGCAATAGATGAATTGAATCCAATGTAAGAGTCTGTCAAGCTGCGGCAGCCAATTTTTTTTTTTTTTTTTTTTTTTTTTTTTTTAGAAAGGATAACCTCAAGCAATTATTTCAAAAGGCATTCTTGAACTGTCCATACAAAGGCTTCAATTCAAACATTTATTCATTACTACTGTATACACAAGACAAGAAATTCATGACGAAAAATTAACATATATGGCTACAATGGAAAAAATCGAATTGCTCAACAAACAGAAAAAGGATGAGTGAAAAGAATGCAACAAAAAGAATTACCTAACCATAGCTATAGACTAAATTTCAAGTATTAACTACATACACAAGCTGTCAAATCGTTGGCCAAAGGTGTTAATGACAAGAGACGGACTGAGTTAATATAGTCAACATGTATCCCCTTCCTGCGGAGCATTTTTCATCAGAAATGTATTATAAAGGGTTAATATTTGCTTCGGGACTGGAAATTTAAATAAGAAAAAGTAATTAAACTATAAGTGTGTTTTTGATACAGACAGAAAAAGGATGAGTGAAGGCCTTGAAAAAGAATGCCACAACAAGAGTTACCCAACCATAGCTATAGACCAAATATCAAGTGTTTACTACAGACACAAGCTGCGAAATCTTTGGCCAAAGGTGTTCATGACAAAAGAATAGTAAACATGTATCCCCTTCCTGTGGAGCATTTTTCGAAAGAAATATTTTACGAAGGGTTTATATTCGCTTCGGGACTAGAAATTTAAATAAGAAAATAATTGAACTAGAAGTGTGTTTTTGATACAGAACTGAATGCCCCCCATGCCACCCAGTACGTACTTTTATTTGAGTGATAAAACACATGTTAGTTTTATGTTGCTATCGGGTGACAGATCATTCCAGCTAGACGATATGCACAACTAAGCATGATGGTCAACAATCCTTCGAAGTTTGGTGGATAAACTAGGAAAGATGTGGGAGAATTAGTGTCCACAAATTTAATTTAGCAACATTCTTAGTTAAAAAGGAGCATAATTCCCACAAAAATTGGCCCCTCAATCAGACGAAACAATATGCACACCTACACAGGATGGTCAACAATCCTGTAAAGTTTGGTTGTAATCATATGAAAGATGTCGGAGAAATAGTTTCCACAAACTTCATTTAGCAAAATTCCAAGTAAAAAGGGGCATAGCTCCCACTAAAATATAGCTGATCAATCCGGCGAAACGATATGCAAAATTAGGGCATGATGGTTTCGAAATTTAATCTAATATTTCATCAAAGTTCATCTTTGGAAATAATCCTGACTGGTTGACAGGCACATTCAATGCATTTTTTCACAACCTGGCTAATATCCTGTCCAACAAAGTTTGTTTCCAACTGAAAAGTAGTTGCATACAATAGTTGAATTGAATCCAATGTAAGACTCTGTCAAGCTACGGCAGCCATTTTCTTTGCAGGACGGACAACATTAAGCAATTATTTCGAAAGGCATTCTTGAAATGACCATACAAAGGCTTCAATTTTTATTCATTACTACTGTGTACACAAGACAAGAAATCCATGACGAAAATTAAAATATATGGAAACAATCAAATTGCTCAACAAACAGAAAAAGGTTGAGTGAAGGCCTTGAAAAAGAATGCCACAATAAGAGTTACCCAACCATAGCTATAGACCATATATCAAGTGTTTACTACAGACACAAGCTGCCAAATCGCTGGCCAAAGGTGTTAATGACAACAGAAGGACTGAGGTAAAAAAGTAAACATGTATCCCCTTTCTGTGGAGCATTTTTCAATAGAAATGTATTATTAAGGGATAATATTTGCTTCAGGACTGGAAATTTAAATAAGAAAAAGCAATTAAACCAGAAGTGTGTTTTGATACAGACAGAAAAAGGATGAGTGAAGGCCTTGAAAAAGAATGCCAGAACGAGAGTTACCTAACCATAGCTATATCCAAAATATCAAGTGTTTACTACAGACACGAGCTGCGAAATCGTTGGCCAAAGATGTTCATGACAAAAGAAGGACTGAGGTAAAACATGCATCCCTTTCCTGTGGAGCATTTTTCGATAGAAATATATTATGAAGGGTATATAATCGCTTCCGTACTAGAAATTAAAATAAGAAAATAGTTTAACAAGAAGTGCGTTTTTGATACTGAACTGAATGCCCCCCATGCCCCCAGTACGTACTGTTATTTGAGTGATAAAACACATGCTATTTAAATGTTGCTATCGGGTGACCGATCATTCCAGCTAGACGATATGCACAACTAAGCATGATGGTCAACAATCCTTCGAAGTTTGGTGGATAAACTAGGAATGATGTGGGAGAATTAGTGTAGACAAATTTAATTTAGCAACATTCTTAGTTAAAAAGGAGCATAATTCCCACAAAAATTGGCCCATCAATCAGACGAAACAATATGCACACCTACACAGGATGGTCAACAATCCTGTAAAGTTTGGTTGAAATCATATGAAAGATGTCGGAGAAATAGCTTCCACAAACTTCATTTAGCAAAATTCCAAGTAAAAAGGGGCATAGCTCCCACTAAAATATAGCTGATCAATCCGGCGAAACGATATGCAAAATTAGGGCATGATGGTCAACAAGCCTGTAAAGTTTGGTTGAAATCCGATGAAAAAAATGTAGGAAAATTGGCGTACATAAACTTAACGTTGCAAAATTCTAAGTCAAAAAGCGTGCATAACTCCCACAAAAATGGGTCAAAGACTCAAATAGACGGGTTGTGTTTTGGTGATGTTTTATGGGTTCCTTATTTAATGGACCTTTCACATAATTGAGTCTATGTTGGCTTTATAATTTTTTTAGAATTTTAACGATCTTGGGAGAAAAGTGTAGGAGTACTGAATTTCACAGTTCTGGTACCCTCTTTTGAAAAAATCAATAACACTATAGCTTACTTCCAAAGTCCAAAAAGTAGGAAGAAAATTCTGAAATACATCATAAAGTCAAGCGCACAATTTCAATATATATATAGATACATTCTGTGAAGTTTTAATGTCTGGGATGAGAACTGTAGGAGCAGCTGATTTCACACAATAGGTACCCTCTGTTGATAAAAAATGACTAAGTTTATAAGTCCGGAAAAGTAAGAAAAAATTTCCCAAAAAATTCCATAAATTCAGGTGCACATCTTCAATATATATAAAAACATTCTGTACAGTTTCAAAGATCTGGGTTGAAAACTGTAGGAGTTGATTTCAAAAAAAAAGATAACCTCTATTATATGTTCACAAGTCTTGAAAAGTAAAAAAACAAACCCAAAATAATTCTTTACAGGTAAGGTGCATAACTTTAATATCTATAGAAATATTCTGTGCGGTTTCAAAGATCTGGGTTGAAATCTGTAGGAGGAGTTGATTTCACAAAATTGGTACCCTCTGTTTAATATGTTGATAAAAAATGACTAAGTTCCAAAGTCCGGACAAGTAAGATAAAATTCCCAAAATAATTCCGTAAAGTCAGGTGCACATTTCAATATATATCGATACATTCTGTAAAGTTTCAAAAATCTGAGTTGAAAACTGTAGGAGGAGTTGATTTCACGAAATAGGTACCCTCTGTTAAAAATGTTGATAAAAAAGTCCGGAAAAATAAGAAAAAAAATTCCAAAATAATTCCATAAGGTCAGGTACACATCTTCAATATATATAAAGCAACGGCAATACAATACCGAAGGAACAAAGGAGGGAAATCCACAAAATGAGAACACAGAAAACAATGGCGCCAGACACAAAACAAACATATTAGACATGCAGACACAAAGCACAGAAATAGAAATCACAACATTCAAAACAAAGGCACTCACAGTGTGAACTCCAGTGAAACTGAGAGTGACATCAGGTGCTCCAGAAGGGTAAGCATGTCCTGCTCTGTTAACAGCATCTGTCACAATGTGAGTGAGTCGATCCAGGAAAATGTCAAAGTCGGTAGTCAAATCCGGGAAGACTTGAATCTAGCTGTAAATGTCCACTTTCATTTGAGATACTGACACGTCATATCTTTCAATGATGTTATGGTGACGGCCATAGAATTTCTTGGGGGGCTGAAATTAACATAGGTTGAACAAATCCCTGACCAAGCAGCTTTTGGGACAGTATTTTTGCTCTGTTCAAAAAATTACTGTACAAACTACACGCACGACAGTAACGAATCAACTGTGAAATGTACTCTTCGTAGGCTGGAGAAGTAGGTTTATTGCTACTAAGAAAGGGAAAGTTAACAATGGGTGAAATTAAAATCATCACGCTTGTCATACAGCTTAGATCTTCGTTAATATACAATAAAAGATCTAGGTACGAAGCTGAAGTAGGTGTTTCAGTTGTTTCTTTAATCTCAAGCTCATTGGGATAGATCTGATGTAAATACTCCTTAAATTTAGGATTATTAAGAGAAAGTACATCGTCTATGTAGCGGAAGCTGAAATTAAAGGACTGGGCTAAATGTTTTTGTTTTCTTTGAATAAGCCCTTGTAAAAACTTGGCCTCGTACGAGTAAAGGAAAAGGTCAGCTAAAAGCGGCGCACAGTTGGTTCCCATTCTATTAAGTTTCAAAGATCAGGGTTGAAAACTGTAGGAGGAGTTGATTTCACAAAATAGGTACCCTATTTTCCCAGCCCGCCGCATGCCGCCGCCACCCACCTGCCCGACCGACATTCACCATACTATAACCTGGATTTGCACTATGTGCAACCCGGCCAAAAATTAGAAGATTAATCTTCGTTACAATAAGAACTACCAAGTTTGATGGTCAACAATCTTGTAAGTTTGATTCAAATCCAATGAAAAATGTAGGAGTATTGGCGTCCACAAATTTTGTGACGAAGGGACAGACTGACGGAAGGACGACAGAAGGAAAAGACAAAAGCAATATGTCTCCCCCTTGAGAGGGGGGAGTCATAATAATATTTTCTATACAGGTTTCCGTGTTATTCTTCCTGTAATGAATCTGTATGTGTTTTCTGGCACAATCAGGTATTTGAGACCTTAAAGGTCTTTCTAGGATTTTTCTGTGATTTTTATAGGATTTTCTGGGATTTATTGGACAACTTGGACATCCCAGAAGATCTCATTTATTTTTAGGAGTGGAACTTGTCTGCACAGCAATTTCCATAGTTGCCAACCTTTTAAATGTAAAAACAGATATTGCAGTTTATACTTTGCGGAATGTATCAAAGATTATGGGGTATTCAAAAATAAAGCTTGAAGAGGAAAACATGTATCAATGTGCACTGAGCTAGTCAAAAATAAGAAACATCTTAGTTCAAGAATTGTGTGTGACAGACAAACGGAGGTAACTTCATTCATTAAAAAGTGTGGTATAATCATAAATAACGGGAAAGAATACTTATTACAAACTTATTAAAATTGGTGAAGTGTTTACAGTGAGGGAAATCTTTGAATGCTCTTATCATAAATGGGTCTCGTGCTTTACCTATATTCCCCTGGCGGCAATGTCATTAAATACACATCACAATTATGGATGGGAACGACAAAAGGATTTTTGTTACCAATTCATTCTTACACTCATTGCACAAAACAGGGCTTTAATTAAGCTCGATTATCATAAGTTATCCATTGAAGCTATTTTCATATCTCTACCTTAGGTGTAACACTGGAGTTTATTTTCTAATAGCAAAGTATGCTATATCAGATTGACATATTTTTCGTGGGGTCTAAAGTTTAATTTAAGGTCAGTGCTATCAACCGACTCAGGGGAAACCCAAGGACATCTTTTTGATGTGATATGTGTTAAATTGGAGATATGATTTTAAAAGAGACCTCAAAATGGGAAAGTCTCACAACATATACCAAGCTACAGCAAAATCAATGTAGAAAAGATAACAGGAAACACTTACAATGGCCGAAAATTACAATCACATGCCAGAATCTACTAGGGAACTGCACAAGAAAAACAAGAAAATGACAAAAGACAAACATAGACAACGATAGGAACTCGGGATAGCTGGACTTGGCACCGGCACTACTGAGGTAGCGGTAGGTTTAAAACGGTTTATAGGTACCCAAACCTCCCCTTTCCCTATCTAGTATAATAAACATACAAATAAAACCCAATGCAGGAAGACTATCAACTCCAAAACCACAATCTTGAGAAGGAAAGACTAAGACAAAACGTAATTTAGAACCAAAGGGTCCCAGGAGCCTGTATCGCTCACCTGGCTTTCAGTTGCCACAATCAAGCTAACATTTAAGTTATACAGTTGATCTTCAGTCTCGCAAATTTTGCTAACTCGAACACCACCAATATCTTGAACTGTGTTTAAAGTCTGATCATGTTTAACTATATTTCTTTGTTGGGCTTTTTTGACAAAAAACATTCTTGCTAAGGACCACTTTCCACACAAGTTTTGACGTCGAGACATCATTTTGTAAATGGCGGTCAGCAAACAATTTTCAACATCAGTTTTGAAGTCGCAACATCAATATCTATTTGGAAACCAAATTTCATTGAAAGCGGACAATTTTGATTTTTCCTGCCTTTGTGAAAATGGCCGTCAGCCAACAATTTTCAACAGTTTTGAAGTCGCGACATCAATACCTATTTGGAAATCAAACTTCATTGAAATCAGACAATGTTGATCTTCTGTGCCTTTTTTGGTAGCCATTTTGAAAATGGCAGTAAATGAACAATTTTCAACGCTTGTTTTGAAGTCGCAACGTCAATATCTATTTCAAAACCAAATTTTATTGAAATCAGACAATGTTGAATTTTCCCGCCTTTTTTGGCATCCATTTGAAAATGGCAGTCAACAAACAATTTTCAACACCCATTTTGAAGTAGTGATTATCAATATCCACTTGGATACCAAATTTCATTGAAATCGGAAAATGTTGAATCTTCCCAACTATTTGGCGGAAATTTTGAAACTGGCGACCAACCAATAATTTAAACATCAGTTTTAAAGTTGTGACATTCAAAACCTATTTGGAAACCAAATTTCATTGAAATTGGACAATGTTGAATTTTCCTGCATTTTCTTGGCATCCATTTGAAAATGGGAGTCAACAAACAATTTTCAACATTGGTTTTGAAGTAGTGACATCAATATACCAATTTCATTTAAATCTGACAATGTTGAATTTTCCCGCCTTTTTTGGTGGTCATTTTAAAAATGGCAGTTAACGAATAATGTTCAACACCGGTTTTGAAATCACAACATCAATATCTATTTAGGAACCAAATTTTATTTAAATTGGACAATGTTGAATTTTCCTGCCTTTTTGGCAGCCATTTTGAAAATTGTCGCCAGCGAACAATTTTCAACATCAGTTTTGAAGTTGCGACATCAATAAGAAAAAGAAGGGAAACGGGGAATGTGTCAAAGAGACAACGACCCTAAGGGGAGCAATAACAACTCAAAGCCATCATAAGATCTTCAATGAACGGTGAGGAAACCCCACACCCAACGGTAGGTCGGAGTTGGCCCCTAAATCAAAGAGTAATCAAGTTCAGCGAAATAAGCATCTTCCTAGACTCCGATAGACATAAAGTGAACATACCTATTTGGAAACCAAATTTCATTGAAATCGGACAATGTTGAATTTCCCGCCTTTTTTTGGCATCCGTTTGAAAATGGCAGTCAACAAACAATTTTCAACACCGGTTTTAAAGTAGTTATATCAATATCCACTTGGATACCAAATTTCATTGAAATCGGACAATGTTGAATTTTCCCGCCTTTTTTTGGTGGCCATTTTGAAAATGGCGGTCAACCATTAATTTTTAACATCCGTTTTGAAGTTGCGACATCAATACCTATTTGGAAACCAAATTTCATTGAAATCAGACAATGTTGAAATATCCCACCTTTTTTGGCGGCCATTTTGAAAATGGTGGTCAACGAACAATTTTCAACACTGGTTTTGAAGTCACAACATCAATATCTATTTCGAAACCAATTTTTTGTTGAAATCGGACAATGTTGAATTTTCCCGCCTTTTTTGGCGGCCGTTTTGAAAATGGTGGTCAATGAACAATTTTCAACTCCAGTTTTGAAGTTGCCACAGCATGGCAAACAAATTATCAATTTACACTTTGCCTTCATCTTGTATAGTTTTGGAAATAAAAGACAAAAAATATGAAAATTTTGAAAATTCGGTGAAAAAAGTGCAATAACCAGCGACCATGCTGTTTGGTCTTCCGACTAATTGAACACATTTTTGAAACTGCATACCCTGATGATGCTTCAGGCCAAGTTTGGATACAATTGGCTGAGCAGTTTCAGAGGAGATGATTTTTGAAATTGTTGACAGACGACGGACAGATTGATGGACGACGGACGCAAACTGAGGGCAAAAGCTCACTTGGCCTTTTAGGCCAGGTGAGCTAGAAATGGGTTAAGGAGTGCTCGCCTCTAAACTGCTAGCTAGCTCAAGGAGCCTAGCCTGCTGATAAAACACTGTCGCAGTATGGAATAAAAATCTGATTCAAAACTTCCCGAAGGGAATAATTATCATGGATTCCAGTAGAAACCGGAATTATAGCTGTTATATATTCAGGTCATTGAATCCCAAAGCCAATTTAATAGATATCCTGTCAATATCCCTGATTTCGAAAAGAATGTTAGTTACGTTCTTGTTTTTCAAGATTTTTATCAGTTTTTGACATTTTTAACAACGAAGGTGAGAAATGGCCTAAGCTGTTTGCGAGTCGCATCTTTTATAGAAATCAAACGTTTATATCCTCTATGAAACTTACAGAAAAAGCTGACAATGGTTTTATCAGGGAGACCTTCATTACACAATTGTTCTCATGTTCCGCTAACATGTCACTAGTGATAATGTATGATAAAACTTAAGTAACTATCAAATGGAAGATCATATAAGTTAGTGTCAAAATGAATGTTTACAATACTAACCTAGAATAGCTACTAAACAAAACAGCAAGACATATCCAACTATAACATTAAATTTATCTGAAAAAAAAATCACAAACCTTTACTTATATTATTCTTTGTTTAAAAAACAATGTTTTGATCCTAAATTTATGTGTGTAATAAGTTTTGGAAAATTGTGTTAGCTTTTAAAAGGAAAGTTTAATATTAATACAACAAACTTAAAGATATATTTGATAATGATTTTATCACAGACCAATCATTTTATATCTGATTAAAAAAGTTTATCATCTACAACTTTGAGAATACAGTTGATGTTTTACACTTTCATTGTCAATTGCATTATATTTGTACTATCAGAATATAATTAAGAAATAAAACTTGGCCGCCATACTATATTTTAATTATAACATGGGCTTTAGATGTTTTTGCAAATATTTTATCCCGAGCGTTAGCGAGGGGTAAATATGCAAAAACAACGAAAACCCATGTTATAATGACAATATAGTATTTGGCGGGTATGATTTATTTCGATTCTAATATGGAAATTTCACCCATTTTATTTCCGAAGTGAGCAGCGACTATCTTATGGTTCCGTAACATTTCGATTTTGATAAACAAAATGGCTGACCAAAAAAAAAAAAAAAAAAAAAAAAAAAAAAAAAAAAAAAAAAAAAACTTTCCACAAATACAATAAAAACTTACTTTTGTTTGATTTAATTGCTATTTTAACTGTAGAAAATGCCTCATAATGTTCATTCAAACGTTTAAACCAACGCTGCTTACGAACCGGACATTACGATTTTATTTGTGACGTCACAAGTAGGAAAATTAAAGTTTGTCCCGAACATTGCCTTTTCAAGTAGAAAAAAATTTCACAATGAATTTCGGAAAAAATTTAATTAAAAATTTGTTAGTGGATGGTAGATTTTGACTGTTAAAATGAAAAATAGATTCAAAATGTACGTGCAACAGAAACTACGCATCTTTTGCGCATGTGCTAACAGTTTTATATTGGTGTTATAACATAACTCTATTTACAAAGCTAATACAGGAAGCCATATTAGAATATTTATTTATGGTTCTTGTAGTGTAATCTTAATTGACAAAAGAATCGATTGAAGGCATTGTTTTATTGTTTTATAATACAGTTTAATCTATGCTATCTTAAAGGCTTCTCTTTGGTGAAGATATCAGTGTATTGATTGTGGCATCTTTATAAGTATGCAGTAGTTTGTTCAACAATTTTTAAAAAGAAGTTAGCAACACTTTGTTGGTTTTGTTAATTGTTTTATCTTTTGTTTGTGATCCTTTTCTTTTCCCTTACTATTGAAATTTACAAATATTCTTTGACATTCATGCAACTGACTTTGCAATAAAGAATTTCAAAGAAACTACAATGTGTGATTAGGGCCTTGGAACATTTTCATCTTCACTCTTTACCTGGAATTAAGCTGACAGAACATTGGAATGTAGGACAAAAGGCTATAATAACCTTACATTTCACCTGGCTTATAAATCAACCTCCCTATATGTTCCAAAGTTGAGCTATGTTCCATTATGGACACTTGTAGGAGGTATCAACATGCCTTTTACAAGTTTTAAAACGGACCACAGAAGTCGTATTCTCACAGAGTTGGATTTTAGAGATCTTTGAAAGTGTTTTCCAACTTGTTTATTTCCCGTTTGCAGTTACCTTTGATCATGTGAGGACTAACCAGACACTCTTCGGATGTAGCCAGGACTATTGTAAAAAACGATAATTGTGGCAGTTTCTAAATTTAAGAAAATGCTACATACTAAGGAGTATCTCCCTCCTACATAGCTCCGTCCTTAGCTGATTTTGGTTTTTTTTTTTTTTGGATCCTGTTGGTAATTTGTTCTCTATCAGCTGTTACACATTTTTTGGTATATGAATTTCCAAATATTTTGATTTGATCTGCACTGAAGAGACAAAAGTTGTCGAAATGCGCAAATGCAGAAACTTAATTCAAAGGTACTTCGGTATTTTGTAATTTGATTTTTGAATGGATTTTTCATTGTTCCAATGTTAAGCTGTGTTCAAACTTTGATTAAGGTAGGACTTCATTTAACGATCATGGTGACTAAATTTTTTACAAGTCTTAATGGCAGTTTCAAATGAGAATAAAGGGCTACGCCGAGCGCAGCATAATACGACCGCAGCAAGTCGACAAATAAAATTTTAACAAGTGTAATTTGAAGTTAATGTGGACACATTTAAGAGCTTTTCATAGTATCTAGGTGGACACAATAAGGAGCTCGACACAGTTATTAGCTGGACAGAACATAGGGAACAGGAAAATTAGTCCTTTTGATCCCTGAAAGCTCAGAACTGAAAGAGTTATGCTAAATCCGTTGACATACTACTGACAGCTTACATCAAGATCAATCCAAAGAATAATTCCCATTGAAATCCAATTAAAATAAAGATTTTACAAATTTCGAAAAATTGCAATTTCGGCCCCTTTGACCCCCTAAAGCTTAGAAACAGTAAGAACTACGAATAATTTGCCGATAGATTGCAGAGAGCTTATATAAAGAGGAATCTAAAGAAAAAATCCAATTGAAATCGGATGAAAAATAAAAATTTTAGGTTATCTGCACATTTCCAATTTTGGCCCTGTTTAGCCCCTTATAACTCCGAAATTTGGCAAGCTATCAACATTCTAATAATTAAGTGTTATGTTGATTTTTCATAAGGAATCCATTGAAAAAAATAACAGCAGCAAAATCGGGCTAGAAATAAAAAAAGAAATGAGATTTGCCCCTTTAGGGCCCCATTTATCTCATGAACCATACATGCAACATGAAATCGGTTGACACATTACAGATTTGATATTTCCTCAGGAGCACACTGAAAGAAACCTCATCAAAATCTGACAAATAATAAAAATTCTACAGCGTAGTATGTGAAAACACCACATTTACCCTTTTTTTTTTAAAAACGGGAGGGGCCACAAAATCAAAAACCAATTACATCCCTCCTTTTGTGCCATGAGGATTGATCAACAGCAACTTAAGTTATTGACCCAAAACAAAAGTGTCTATAGATGCCGACGCCGACAACGACGACCAAGACGACAACGACGACAGCGCCATACCATTATACGACCTCAATTTTTTGCGGTCGTATAAAAGCTATGAAAATTTTTTTTTTTTATTTGAAACTACTTATTTACTTTGTCACACTTGCAGCCATCCTAAATCTGGTACAGCAATGATGAACACAATTTCTAAAGGGACTGCTATTAGTCCTATATGTACAGTTTGTATCATTAGGAAGTAAATTAACAGTGGCTTCAATATTTTGTGTGGATTAGACCTAAAGCTTATTATTGGCTCCAAAGTAAAGTACTTTTATGCTGGCTACAAAAGCCGGTTTTATTTCAAAAAGTGCAATACCTTTAGTAAACAAAATTTTGTTTATCATAAAAAAGAACGTACATTTGTGCTTATTGCATAACTCTGCCCTCACCTAATTTTGGATTTTCTGTTAGATCCTATTAGTTATATGTTTTATATCAGCTTTTATACATTTTTGTAGTTAATGGTTGCACTGAAGAGGCATAAGTTGTCGAAATAGCCATCTGCAGAAACTTTACTTTGGCAGAAAAAAGAAAAGCAGAAGCTTGTGCTTCTTTAGCGAAACGGGCTAAAAAAGACTGTGTGGAGGGTAAGTGATGTACACAAATATAAATCAAAAATCTGTCATCGGCAAGACTGTAAACTGATGTCATGTGTGTTTGAATGCGCCTCAAAATCTTATGCATAACTGATCCTGTTTTTTTTTTTGCATTTTTTCTAATCTTCATATAAAGCTTTGATGATTACTATCTTCCTTTTCAGTGTCTGTCAAATATTTATCAATGCATTATTGCCTCAATTACTTCGTTTGAATTATATTTTTATAATTATGTCTAGTCATCCCTGCATAGTTCGGATGGAAATAACATAAAAGATTGTTCCATCGATTTGTTTTACAAAATTTATTATGCAATTTCTGTTTCTTTTGCTTAATTTGTCATTGTACAAAAGCATCTGTTGGTTATTTCAATTAAATAGCTCTTTACATTGCCTTTTAATGTATGATTTATATCTAAAAGGAAACAAAAATTGTCAGAATTCAATTAAATGGAAGTTCAGTATTTTGTTTAGTCAGGTATTAGCCTCGTTGATATTGACATTTGTTCATTTTTATGACACTGTTAAAATATTAATCACTTTATTCTAATAAACCTTTTCAATATGCGTAAAACATAAACTCTTACCTCGTTTTGATCTATAAGGTACTGTCTGATTTTTATGCTTATCAAAACTCAAAGGTATATCTGTTTGACTGAAAAAAAACACTATTCAGTTGATGCATTGTAATCAGTATTGCCATAATGATGCATTTCAATCATTATCAAATAAGTATGTGTAAAAAAACATTTTGCCAGCCCATCCCCTTCCTTAAGACTAGACATCAAAGAGATGGCAGCCATCTCTGTGGGCAAGCTGTATATAAGTGCAAATTTAAGTGTGTGTGGATACAATAAAGGTGTGGACACAATCATTTCATCAAGATATAAACAGAATGTAAAATCCAAAATCAAAATGTGACTTTGAAGACAAATGTCAAGGTCAGAGGTCTCCAATCATGACATATCGTCTTGAAGTGATCTATCTACGTGCAAAATATCAAAAACCTATCTTAAAAGATACAAAAGATATAGCCAGCACACGACTTGTCATTAGAAAAGCCAAAATCTGACCTAGAAGACAAAAGCCAATGTCAAAGGTCATCAATCATGGTTCAAGGCACATCGTCTTGAAGTAATCTATCTACATGCAAAATATTAAAAGCCTATCTCAGAAGACAAAAAAGACATCGCCCGGACACAATTTGTCACCAGAAATGCAAAATACTTATCTTGGTGACAAAGGTCAAGGTCAAAGTACACTTATAATGGTTAAGGACACATCGTCTTGAAGTGATCTATCAACATGCAAAATATCAAAAGCCTATCGCAAAAGACAAAAAAGTTATAACCCGGACACGACTTTGTTACGGACGCATGGACGGACAAACGATATTAAAAAGGCGTCTGCCACTATGTGGCGGGGCCCTAATAAACATGAAGTACTTAAGTTGAAATGGTGTTGACTGTACGCCTTGGACACAATATAATGACATTTCATGTGTCATTTATGAAGAAAAATAAAACTCAACACAGAATCTTTTTCCTGTTTTTTTTCTGACAGTGTAGACATTTCTTGAAACAAAACTACCATTTTTAGTACTTGGCTGCATTATTTTTTTATAATATCTTTGTTAAAAAATGAATCATTTGCTAAAATTGAAATATCAACCCTTATAAGGAAAACTCTTAATTCTAGTCTAATCAAATATCTAAACCACATCTTTTTACAGCTATCTGATAGAGGGCATATTTAGATATACCTAGAAGAAAAAAAAATTCAATTTGGTCTATTTTTGAAGAAATTATTGCAAAAATTGTATGACAGATGCTGATTTTTCCTGCTTTCAGACACTTTCAAAAACAAGCTCATCAAAGCTTAAAGTAACATAAATTTAAAGTTGAAACATGGATGAAAGTAAATACAAAAAAATTCACAAATATGTTCAATACTTTTTTATTTAGAACCTAGTAAATGCTTTAGTAAGGTGTCTACGGATGGGACATAACTGAGAATATATGTCCTTATGCATATTATTTTTACTTGCTTGGACATCTTATTTACCATATTTTGATAGGAGGCATATTTAGACAATACCTAAAAAAGATAATTCTTTATTTTCAAAGAAGTGCTGGGATGAATTGCTGTCTTTACTCTGTTTTAAGACACTTTAGAACAATATAAAGGACAAAACAACCTTATCAAAGCTCATATTAGCTTTAATTTTATGTTTAGACATGAACAAAAGTAAATACAGATTTTTTCAAACAAAAACATTCAAAATATAATTTATAAAACCATGATCAAAATGTCTACGGATGGGACAAGCCTCAGAAATATGGAATTAGTATTAGATAAACACAATGTAAAACCATTGTAAGGTTATCATAGTACAATATAAAGACCATTTTGTTTCTAAACTAAACTTTGTATGATATGTTCCATGACATTAGTATTTTTGAACAACTTAAAATGAATTTCAGCCAAGACCTGTGCACTAATAAAATAAAATTTTACGTAATAAATATTCAACTGAATCAGAAATACAGCTGAAATTGTAAGAAAACCTTTTTTAAACACTCTGTAGTATTTGTTTGTTAAAATGATTTGGTATAAAAGTACAAGTGAAGAATTTTTCAAGAATTTGAATGTGTCTACGGATGGGACAAACCATAAAAATTGAAGCCTCCTAGATAATAAGTCAAATCACTTCATATTTTACTTTATTCTTTCGAATATCTACCATAAATTTTACCCTTACTTTAAAAACAAAAAATAACAAGCATAATTTTCACAGTATTTTGAACAATTCACAGTCACGATAAACATGATAAAAACTGAGGTTTTGGTTTGTACACAATCATATACA
>MJUU01003495.1:21927-46845 GCA_002080025.1 Modiolus philippinarum | reverse complement strand
ATTCTACTGCCGTTGTTTCATCATCTGCTCTAGCTGAAACCATTGAAACAAATTTTACTAAACTGTAGGGAAGGTCCATCACAAAGATTGGTCGTTTTGGTCGGATGCGACAAAAAATATAGCTGCAAGTTTAAAGATGGACCCTATGGGAAAATTACATTTTTTGTTTATCTCTGAAACCAAAATTTACAGGAATAATGTATGGAATGACATGAATTGCTCATTTTGTTCCAATCCAACAAAAAATATACATTAACATTGGACCCTCTCGGAAAATCACCAAATTGCCTGGATGATATAATCTCTTCTGACGTCGGCACCAGGGGTTCAAACTCGGCCCTGTCCATCTCTTGAGTAACTTCTATGAAGACTTCTCAAAAGTTCCTACGGCAAAGGTGACTTTTTAGACTGTTTTCATTTTCCCGTTAGCCATTTTTCAGTTTTCATTCTTATGTGTCTATTACTTTTTGGTTTGTCGATCAAATAAGCATATAACCTCTTTCTACGCATGTAGTTGATACATGTATATTTCTGATAAAGACCAAGTCCGGCTTGTCCGGCTGTCCCGAGTTCCTATCGTTGTCTACGTTTGTCTTTTGTCTCATACGTGTTTTTCTTGTGTAGTTCCCTTGCAAATTGTTGCATGTAATTATAATTTTCAGCCATTGTAGGTGTTTCCTGCTATCCATTTTTTAACATTCTCATGATTCTTAAATTGTGTACGTTTGTCTTTTGTTAGCTTTTTTTCTCTTTTGCATTTCTTTTGTAGATATCGGTATGTATCTGTATTTTTCAGCCATTTTAGATGTTTCCTGTTATCCTTTTTGTTTAATTCATAAATCCACAAATCGAATCAAGTTAAAAATTTTCCTTATTGGTTGCTGGAACATATTTGCAGGAGGTTGTTTTCTTATTTTCTTTATTGGTTTTCAGAACAAAATCCCCTTGCTGTATGGTCTCTAGGCTTATTGGTCGCTACTATTGATCGCTAGATTGAGTCCTGTGCTGATTTGACTCTATTAGGTTAGTTGTTCTCTTTTTTCTTTTACACACCGCGGAAGAGTCGACTAAAAACGCGGTTGATGTCCTGTTTCGGATACACAGGTAAGGCATTGACATTACGGTAACTCTTTCTTGAGTATATTTTACTTGAATACATTAACAAATTATCGTAGGTTCCTGTGTTACAAGTCCGAGACGGGCATAAAAGGACTTTCCATCGCATTTCGTTGAATCTTCATGGCCTTTTCTACATCTTTTTGTTTTGGTCTTTTAAGTTTTTTTTATTTGATATGCACCGAAGCGCTCAGTAACAGTTTGCCAAAATTGCCATGTGATGTGCAGAAACTTAAATTTACAGTAAATTCGTCCTTAGTTACTTATTCATCAGAACAAGGACGTATCAACGTACATGTACGTGCTTCATCAGAATTTAAAGTTGGATCCGCAATCAAAAATGCATGTCTTTAGAACACTTTGACTGCAGGCGATATACAGCTTTGTATAACTTTAATATACACATATGATACATGATCATTTAGAGACCAGACGTCGTCAAAGAATGTTAAAACCTACAGAAATTAAAACTGACGATGTTAATACTTCATTTAATGACCGAAAATTAAAAAAAAAGATAAAAATAACGGGGATATGTATTCCAAGGCATCAAGCATAGGGTGCTGAACGTAATACAAGGACAACTATTTGTATTCCTGTATAAATGTTACCTAACATGATAATCCGTAATTTTGGACGTACGCTAAAAAGTGCAAGAGGGCGCCTTGTTCCTTACATTTTGTTGTTTCAAACATTTTATTTGATATTTGTTCTGATTTTACATTACCGGACACTTCCGAATGCTCCTTAGGATGATCACGCTCCTAATTTAGACCGCGAAAGAGACTGACATATACATATTTTTCCTTTTGACCTCATATTTAGGGTTTTAATAATTATTTATGACATGCATAAAGCGAACTGTCGATAACTGCCTCCATCTGTCGATAACTGCCTCCGAGAAAGACATTTTAAATTTCCATACTTTACTCGCAATTTTTAAAAGTCCAGCCCGGATCTGGAAAAAAAATTGAAGAAGGCGACTTCGTTGAGCATTTCCCGGTATAAGATTTAGCCAGGCCATGATCTACATTTGAAAAATAATACATCAACTCTTAAACTGTCGATAACTGCCGACTTTGCTCTACTACTCAACAAAAGAAACGATACACAGATTTTATTTTAATTAATATTTAATTTTCCAGCAGAGAACCACAACTCGTAGATGAAATGTGTGTTTTTTTTGCACGTAAGAATTAACTTTATGCCCAAAAATGTCTCTTGAAATTCTGAACCCTCTCCGGTCACGGTCAAGGTCATTATCAATTTCTGTTTGCAGGCCTAAATAGTGAGAATGTCTATATATTTTTTTTACCAAACCATCACATTTTCGAACCGGCTGACTTCCGATTTCTGTTGTTATGTCGATCATGAATTCTTCAGGCCAACTTTCCGATTTCAACTTCCGTTCTCATAAGTGTAAAAGCGTGTTACGCGATGTTGACGTTGCGACGTCTCACAGGCCCCGCTGTCACGTGATTTATCATTTGATGGGCACATTTGCTTTAGATTAATCAAAAGTCCTTAGTTTTTTCTTCTTTTCGTATAACGATTAATTGATAGTGCAAAAATCAAGCTCAAAGGTCCGACCGCGATAATTCATTGTTATGATAGTTTTGATAGTTAGTTTATTGTTCACGTAGATTTAGTATTGAACGGGGCATCGAAATGAGAGATTGTTTTCAACTTTTTGAAATGGCAAATTGTACATCTGGTGAAGTGTCCCGATTATTGACATCAAACAATTTAAATCATCCGTCCGTTAACGGCAAACTCGATCATTGGGTGAAAAAATTCCATTCCGGATTTTCATCGTATCGGTTTCGGAATTGATCTAAAAATGGAATAGACAAATGCGTTTTGGCGTTAATAAATTAATACACTAAAATAAAAACTTTAAATTTCGAAATACAAAAATATTTACAAAATTAACTGTGTATCGTTCCTTTTGTTGAGTAGTATACAACAAATCATAACAAAAGAAATTCTATATTTATCTCTGGTACTAACTGAATTGTCTATATCTATCTCTGGTACTAACTGAATTGTCTAGATCTTGCTCTGTTATTAACCTGAATTGTCTCCCAATATAGAACCGATTTGTGCTTTGAACTTCCAAACATAAACAATTTGTAGTAAGAGAAATTTTAGATCTGCTTCAGGTGTTTGTCAAATTTTCCTCAAGTTATATTAACAATTTATAACAAAAGGGATCTAGATCTATTTCAGGAACCCAATTAAGTTTGTTTGTCCATACTATTTAATAATAATTTTGAATATCAAGTTCATAAAATCAAAAAAGACACTGAAAGAAATTAAATATAAAAATAGAATGAAAACGAATCACTTTAGTAACACAAACAAACATTAACTATAAATAGAGATTTTAGTTCTAAATCAAGATTTTGACACACATAAGAATCACAACCCGACTTGAAAATATATAAATGGAGAAAAAAAAAATAAGTTTTTAAGCAAGCAAGTTTTTTTAACATTTCTTTTTGTTTTTTGTTTTGTTTTTTTTTTTTGTTTTGTTTTGTTTTTTTCTTTTTTTTTTGTTTTTGTTTTTATAATTTTTTTTGTTTTTGTTTTTGTTTTTGTTTTTTTTTGACTTCTCAGATTTTTTGTTTCAAAATGTTCATGACATAAAGACCCTTAATAGTTATAGATCTGACCACTTACCTGTTCTTTTACAATTCATGTTTAAATGATTTCAGAATTGGTAACGGATTATGGTTTTATAATGCACTTTTACAAGAACCAACAAGAACAGAACAAGCTGTAAAGGATATAATTGAACAAGTAAAGTATCAACATACTTCTTTGGTTTATAATACACAAAATTTAAATAAAACAGATAATGCTGATCTTCAATTTATGATTGATGATCAACTTTTCATACAAATATTATTAACAGAAATACGCGGTCAGACCATTTCGTACCCACCATTTAGAAAGAAAACAAGAGATACGAATGAAAAAAAGTTGATAAAAGATATCTAAAGTTAAGAGAGTGGGGGAGTTAACAAATGAGTTAATAATAGATATTGAAGCAAAGAAATCTTAATTTGGCTTCTAATTTCGATATTTTTGGAAATGAGTACTTCTTTCTGGACAACTTTTGGATTATGGCTTTCCATATTATTTGATTTTAATGCTGCTGATGAGAGGTTACTCCTTGAAACACGTGTACAGCATAACGAAATTTACTGCTTTTTATGCAACTTCGGTATTTTTTGTATTAAAAATATTAAGACAAGATAAATTTAGAGGCTCTTATGTATAATAAAAATACAGTGGATTGAAAAATGAGAAAAACATTCAAGTTATTTTTCTAACTTAGAAAATAAAAATTTTGTAAATAAAACAATTCCAAAACTTGTTAATGATGAAGGTACATTTATCACTAATGAAAAGAATATTTTAGATGAAGCTAAAAAATATTATGAAAAATTATATTAAAAATCTAAAAATTTAAATAATCTTTTAATTTATATGGTGAGATGAAAGATTTTGATATTAAAGTAATGACAGAAGAAACGAAACTGTCTCTAGAAGGTGAAATTACTTAACTCCAGGCTCTGATGGTTACAAAGGTGATTTTTTAATTATTTTAGAGAGTGATTTAGGCAGGTTTGTACTCATATCTATAAAATATGAGTATAATAAAGTAAGTGAGAACCGAACCGTCAATCTAAAAGCGAACAATCCAAGGACATTTCTAAGGTAGAAATGTCAATAACTCAAAAACAAGGAATTAACACATGTATCCCACAAGGTGATAATCGAACCAATAAATGAAAAGATGGCGTCCAGTAAGTTTACTTATACAGTTTACAAACTTGCATCTAGCTGTTTAGCAGAACGATTAAAACTAATTCTACTACTAATAATGACCAAATTGGATTCATACCAGGCCGTTATAATGGGGAAAATATCAGACTTATTTATGAATTACTCCACCATACAGAAGAAAATGATATACCTGGTGTTATCCTCCTTATTGATTTTGAAAAGGCGTTTGATTCAATATCATGGTCATTTATTGAAGAAGTCCTTAGTTTCTTTAACTTTGGTGCTTCAGTGCATCACTGGAATATCAAATCCTCAGTTACTCAAAATTGTTACCAATCATATTTTTTTTTTAATTCAAAGAGGCTGTAGACAAGGGGATACCTATCACCATATAATTTTTTGTTGTGTGTAGAAATTCTTGGAATTTTAATCAGAAATAATAATGATATCAAAGGAATAAAAATAGACGATACAGAATTTCTTATATCTCAATATGCCGACCACACTTCCCTTATCCTTGATGGTTCACCTGAATCTTTGGACGCGTCTCTATGTATTCTACAACAATTTGCTGAAATGTCTGGTCTCCGCATGAATTTTGACAAAACTAAGGTAGTGTGGATTGGTAAGAAAAAATATAGTCAGGACACTATGTGTGTAAAATGGGGACTGGAGTGGGTTTCCAGCAAATTTGCACTCTTAGGTATTAACTTCTCTGTCAACCTACATGAAATAGAAGATTTAAATTATGGTCCAAACTTAAAGAAATATTATCACCTATTGGAAAGATAACAGTGATAAAATCTTTGACTATTTCAAAATTAAACCATTGAATTTTAACTTTTAACCAAACCCGAACAGTAATAGGCCGAAACAATTCATAAATAGGTTATTTTTATTCATATAGGATAATAAACCAGATAAGGTGAAAAGAGAAACTTTATCTTTATAATATAAACTTGGAGGGCTGAAGATGTTAGATATTGAAAGATATATAAATGGACTGAAATTAACTTGGATAAGAAGATATATTAAGAATAAATTACTTTCTTACTCCGAAAATTTGAACACTGATACTATTTCATATTGTTGCTTAAATAAATGCAGAAGAAATCCCTTTTGGAAAGATTTTTCAATGCATTGAATGAATTAAAAAAGAATATTTTACCCAAAGACGAAGCGGAGTTTGTTTTAGAAAATTTCTGGCAAAATGAAAATAAATTGATAATAGGGCAATATTTTACAGGGAATGGTAAAAAAGAGTATTTGGTCAATAAATGACCTTGTAAACGAGGAGGGTATCTTGCTGTCTTTTCAAGAATTTCAAGTGGTAAATAATTTACAGTCAAATTTTCTGACATATCACGGAGTCATATCGACAATAAAAGCATATATAAGACAGTTACATATCCAATCACAGAATTCTTGGTACAAATCAATTCCTATTTAAAATTAAGTTGGAGGGAACAGACAAATGTACTTTTTGTAATGAAGCAACAGAAGATATTCAACACATTTTTTGGCCATGTCTAAGTATTCAAAATTATTGAAACTAAACATATGAATTTTTAGTCAAACATCAATTGAGCAGAGTTTGTATTTTTTTAATATAGGATAAGAAATACTTTAAATAATATAGGAATTTTATTTTGTTGCTGTCAAAATTTTACATACACAGAACCAAACTCAATGTGGCAAATGTAAGTATCGTATCACTTAAGAATTATCTTAAAGAAAATCTGAAAGTAGAAAAATATACAGTGTGTGGCCATAATAACTTGGGCGACAAAGCAAACACATGCTGGAACCCCTTGCTCCCTTTACTAGATTCATATTTCTATATGCATTGCAATTCCTTTTTTTGCGAATATTCTTATTAATTCTGTAAACACTTTTAAACTAATAAATTATTTGTTAGAAATCCAATCCACATACCTTTGGTAATTTTAATAATATATTATATAGAACTAGTTCCTTCAAATATATCTATCATTTAATTTGTTGTCTATCAGCCTGTACTCGTGTTTTGGTAAATGGATTTTTAAATATTTTGATTAGATCTGCACTGAAGAGACATAAGTTGTCGAAATGCGCATATGCAGAAACCAAATTTACAGCAACTTCAGTATTTTATTGAACTAATCAATTTATGTTTATTACCGCCTGTAGCTTTGTATGTTATTATCTTGAATATTATGTTTTTCCAATTAACAATTTAATTATATAAAAAAGTGTGTTTGTCCATTTTCCTACAGTAAAATAAATGATTTATACCAAAAGAAATTAAAGGTCAGGTCAAGGCACAAATTCGTTTGCCTGTCAAACTCCTCTAAACATATATCATATAGATAATTTATAACAATATGAATTGTAGATCCATTCCAGGTACCAAGATGATTTATTTGTCCCTGTAGTAACATTAACAATTAATCACAATAGGAATTGAAGCTGTAAGTCAGGTACTAAGTTCATTTGTCTTTGCAACTTCTCCACCATTCCACTCTCTATGTCGTCATCATCACATCATATCAAACGAAAACGGGGCAGAAAGGAAAATATTATTTCAAATTACAAAAAAACATGGCGGGAAAAAGATTATACAAATAATAAAGGAAACGGTAATAAAAAGGCCAAAAAAAAACAGAGATAATGACATGAAAACAAGAAATACTTAATACGTAACAAGTGTACCTCCCCTCAGCACACTTAGTGTCTCTACTCAAGTTTGAAGCCATCTTTGTTATTGTAGACGCACTTGAATTGAAACTGTTATTTTTCATACATTTTTAAACTAATTTCAGTTGGTTTGTGACCATGCTGGGTACAGTAACAGCAGCAAAGGCGAAGAGCTGAGACATTCCTTGCCGTGCCAATTCAAACAAAAGAGAAATCAGGGAAAGCAATATTGTAATCTCATGCCAAGACCGAACAACTTGAAAACCAACTTTCGTACAATTTACACGGTCTTTACTATAATAATTGGTTTATGGTACTGTTCAATTTTCACAGCGTTATTCATGTAATAAAGCGTTTTTGCCCTGATTGCTATTTTAAACAACCTTTGAAATTAAAAAAAAATGATTTGAAACTAATTTTAAAACAAAATACGCCCATTCAAACCAAATGTGATTATAAAATAAGAAATAAAAAAGTGGAAAATTCTTTCACCGGGATTTTTTTATTCAACTTCAAACGGACATAAGTTTCAGGTCTTCCGAAAACAGGAAAGTTCCCCTCTTTGCACCTGACCTATTCGCTCTATTCAAATTAAATTCTATATCATATTCATTTTTTAATTTTTTTTTCAATGTCCATTCTTTCAATCAAGCCCAAAAAAACTTAAACAAAGGAAGAAGAACAACAACAATATGAAGTGATAAACTAAATAAATAGGAACTATATTCGAGGACAACGAAGACGAAAGGGACTCTATGCGGACTTCATAACGTCCTTTAGAACTGAATCATTCGTTTTGGCATTTTTCACACTGGGACCGCAGTTCCAAATAGTTAAAGGCGGGAAGATTTTGCAAAAGAATAATTGAATTTTCAATCTGATTTAAGATGTTATAAATTGAGCAGGAAGTATAGTGACCTACAACAGAGATAATTGCCGTAAAATCTATCCAACCAAGAGTTAAGAGTTCCACTGACAAGGTTTATCTAACGGACAGACAGACGGACAGCACGAAAACAATATCCCAGTACTGAGATAGGACTCCTTAATTTAAAAAACCCTTTCACGATATCTGCGGTCCTGTGATTTTGAGTGGAAAATAAAACAAGTTCCCGCAAAAATGACGTCGTAGGACAATTAATCTAATCAAGACGTCACGTATACTATGGCATTGCATTTTACCCACTCAAAGGCATATGAGCGCATGTGCAAAATTCAGGACGGCAGTTATCGTGAAAGGGTCTATTCACAAAAAAACTCTATCATGCTATAGTCTTCTATTTTTTCTCATGGAGCTAGTGCACAGATAGTTGTACAACTCATTTTTTCATCATATTTTTTTCTTCTGTTTAAATTCGGCTAACGTACTGATTTATAATAACAAATAAAATCACTGTGAACTGTTCAATAACAGCTAACAGTGAACTGAATAGTCATCATAACACCAAATTATATTTTGCAATAACAGCTAACAGAGAATCAATTTACCAAACAACACAATAACAGTTAACCCCTGCCCCAACCCCAGTTAGGTTAAGCTAAAGTTGGGGGGGTTCTCTGCACGAATATTGATATCACAAAACGAACAGTATATAGTCTTAATAGAAAAGGTCATGGTTGTCTTGACAAGTAACTTTATTATGAAAATGTAGAATTACCATTAATCGAAAAACACCCCCTTACATACTTGAAGAATCTTGCATTTTTTCCAGAACATTTGTGCTTTATTTATTTTGCAATTTTATCAGGGTTTTGACGTCAAAAGACGTTTATACCAGTATTACTGAAAGAGGCCAGTAAACATCACGTTTAGGGGTTATTTCCTTTCACTGATATTTGGTATAGGCTTCTGATAACACATATGGCCCATAAATTGACATATTTACTAATCTTATAGTAAACACAATGCTTTATCAAAACTGGATAACCTTGATATCTGACAGAAATGAAGTTTTTGTGACATAACTCAGATAACAGCATTTCATATTCGAGTCAAATGTACTTAAATGAATCGATGAATTGTTATTATTGAGGCATGTCATGTTTATGTGAAGAATGTTTTTCCAATTCGAATGCAAGTCAATTCGGGAATTTCGAATTCATAATTGTCACAGAGAAAGTTCTGTAATTACACACACAACTAGGAGACTAAATGCCCCCGCTGCCATAATCCAAGTTTTTACCCATGTGTTTATCTTCTAGTTTTGGATCAAATTTAGCTACTCTGTTTGTGTCTGTAAGACACATATGATGCCCCCGCAGTGACATCCAATTTCTAAGCACTTGATATAACTGTAACTTTAATGCTATGGGAGGTGTTGTCCGTAACAGCAGTTCCAGAACACACCTTTCATTAAAATAGCAAAGTTCAACTACCACTCAAAATCACAAATTTTGGCCAAAATCTTAAACATGACAATATGCACATCTTCTATCCATGTCTAATCACTGTGCAAAGTAAAATAAATCAGCTTTAATATTGCAGGAAAAGTTATCCGGAATAAGAGTTCCAGAATGTACATTTCAATAAAATAGCCAAGTTGAACTACCCCTCAAAATCACAAATTTTGGCCAAAATATAAACCATGACAATATGCACATCTTCAATCCATGCCCAATTATTGTGCAAAGTAAAATAAAAGTAGTTTTAATATTGTGAGAGGAGTTATCCGGAATAAGAGTTCCAGAATACGCATTTCAATAAAATGGCCAAGTTAAACTACCTCTCAAAATCATAAATTTTGGCCAAAATCTAAACCATGACAATATGCACATTTTCCATCCATTACTAATCACTGTGTAAAGTAAAATAAATGTAGCTTTAATATTGCAAGAGAAGTTATCCAGAATAACAGGTCCATAACACACATTTCGATAAAATGGCAAAGTTCAACTACCCAATGCTAAGTCTATGTATGGCCATGCCAAACCCAAATCCTTGGTCCGATCTAAAATTATACGAAATCTAAAATAAGAAGTGTACTATGATAAAGATTCTCAGAAAGATCCATCAAATTCAGTTTGTTAGTTTAGGAGGAGATGTAGTTGTCATACCAGTACCGGTGGATGACAATGCATGGGTTAGTCCATGTATGGCTTCGGAAAACCAAAAAAAAAACTTGGTCAGATCAAAATCGAAATGGGATGTACACTATGGCGTCATGAGATATAGATTCTCTGAAAGTTTAATCAAATTCCATCCATTGGTTTAAGAGGAGATGCAAATGTCATACTGGTATCCACTAATGACAACGCATGGCTATGGAACCCCACAAACGTGGTCAGATCAAAATCTACAAGATCTAAAATTGGAGTTGCACAATGACATCACTTGATAAAGATTCTCTGGACGTTAAACAAAATTCCAAATTTTGGTTTGGGAGGAGTTGAAGATGGCATACAAGTATGAGTCAATAACAATGCATGGGTAAATCTACATATATTGCTATTGGAAACCCTAATACTTGGTCAAATCAAAATCGAAAAAGGAGATGCGCTATGGCATCATGAGATAAAAATTCACTGGAACAACGGCAGTAGAATACCGAAGGAACAAGGGAAGCGAAGACCACAAAATCGAAGTCCAAAGACATGGCAAAAACTGCAACAGAGAAAAACAAAGACAAAACAAGGACGTGAGACTGCTACAATGCATGGAAATAAAAAGACGACATTAAAAACTAAGGCACTCATAGTGTGAACTCCCATGAAAACCGGGAGTGACATCAGGTGCTCCGAAAGGGTAAGCATGTCCTGCTCTGCTAGCGGCACCCGTCACACTATCAGTCTCATCAAATTCCATCCATTGGTTAAGGAGGAGTTGTAGATGACATACAAGTAACAACTAATGATAGTGCATGGTTATATCCGTGTATGGTTGTGGTAAAGCTAAAAACTTGGTCAGATTAAAATAAACAAATATGAGTTGCACTTTAGCATCATGTGATAAAAATTCTCTGAAAGTTTCATTAAGGTGGTTGGGGTGTCTAAAACTGCGCATCCATCTTGCGCATGTGATGAAAATTGGAATTTACCATTAAAATGTAAAAATGATTTTGAATAGTTCATTGATAATAAAAAAATGAAATAAGCAACATTTATGCTGCAAGTGTGCAAAATATATCACATTTTTGAAAAACTCTAATTTTTTTAAGGAGGATAATTCTAAAGAAATGATAAGGGGAAAATCATTAAAGGTCACTATAGCATGATGTGATAACGATTCTCGGAAAGTTTCATCAAATTCCACTTCTTTATAGGAAGAGTTGCAGAAGGCATACCAGTATCAACCTAGTGACTATGCATGGCCAAGTCTTTGTATAATTGGTCTCATCACAACCTAAAATATTGGAAATAACTAAATACCAATCTTACTGTAAATCTAATTTCTGCATATGACCATTTCGACAACTCGTGACTCTTAAGGTAGTAGACATGGGGTAACCAAAAAAATTTTCAAGTTTTTTAATTCTCTTTAAATTTGTAGTATGAAACAATTCTGTTCAGTAATCACCATGAAGCGTATACTTCTGTCCTATTATAGGCATGGACTGAGTGTCGATTTGCAGTAAAAATGAAAAAAGAAACATTGCTGACAACACAGCTTCATTCAATTTCGTCAAGATGAACTCCGAACATTAAGTTTTCACCAAAAACTGGGAAATTAGAGGTCTTCAACACATATGACTTTTATTACAATTTTATAAAAATTCACCGTACCGTTTTTTTTTGTTTTTTGTTTTTTGTTTTTTTTTTTGTTTTTTTTTTTTTTTTTTTTTTTTTTTTTTTTTTTTGTTTTTTTTTCTTACAATATGAACAGGAAAGGAAATGGGGTAAATGTCAAGGAGACAACATCCCATATCCAGGTTAAAACGACCAAAAACAAAACATCAATGTTTAGAAAACTGTCTAAAAAGTCTAAATATTCCTTCATTCTGATCGTCAGTCAGAAAGAATAAATCCCCTTTCCAAACATCTGACTTTCATTCATTTTGATATTTTTCAGATGCCATTCAAAACCTAGATATTTTAATGTTAGTAGCTACTTTGAATCAGTTTATAAAAAGAGGTGCAGTTTAATGATAACATGAATATTTTATTTCTATTTATGTCAGATATTCTAAATCTTTTGTTTTATTCACACCAATCAAAACAAGTAATTTGTGCAGAAAAGGGAGTTATTTCCCCCTACTCCGGGTTTACTATCCTTACGTGCAGATAAAATCTAAACGTTTGGAAACCCATAAAATCAAATATGATTAAAAACTGATAGGAACAGAAAAAATTAATATGATCTAAACAGAAAACCAAAATCAGATAAGGACAGAGCTTTGCATGAAGGAGATACTCCTTAGTTTTATTGCAACACGTGATAAAGATTCTCTAAAAGATTGATCAAAATGCATTTTTTTTTCATTCTTCATTTAATGCCCAGGGTAATATTAATTGATTCAGAGATATATTACTAACACCAAACAATTCTTACCATACTAACTAAAAGTCTGTAATATCGAGAGAAACTTCAATTTGTTTCGTAATGTTACGACATTGAATAGGGTAGATGTTGGAGGGTACTTCTTGAAAAAAACTGGAGGAAGACATGTCCCCGCCCAAGGTTGAATCAACTAATGGTATTTCTATTTGTAAGACACATATGATGCCCCCGCTGAACACACGTTACTACAAAGACAAACTATGTGCCCTATATTACTAAATCACCAAAAAATGACCAGGTTCAACAAAGTATATTTTTGATAAATGAACGAAAATAAAAATCCTTACCACATGAACATCTTCAATATAGGTACAGATGAACTGCAAAATAAAATCTTTCTAGCATCAAAACTGTAGGAAGAGTTGTATTGACACTCTATATACGACTACCCTCTATTACTAATTCATCAAAAAATGAATAAGTTCAACAAAATATATTCTTTAAAAACTGCGCAAAAAAAATCCTATAGACATGCACATCTTAAATATAGGTAAAGTTGATCTGCAAAAATAAAAACGTCCAAGCATCAAACTGTAGGAGGAGCTGCACAGACAAACTATGTACCCTCTATTACGAAATCACCAAAAAATGATTAAGTTCAACAATGTATATTCTTTAAACAGAACATCTGATAGTATCTTTGTTGTCAAAACTTTATTGAATAAATATGTTAACCATGAAAAAAAGAAAGTTTATGGTTGTTTCGTGGATTTACGGAAAGCGTTTGATTCCGTATGGAGAATAGGACTATCGTACAAACTTTAAAAAAAAACAAAGACTTAGGTCAACATTTATACAATGTAATAAAAAATATGTACCACTGCACAACTGCAGCAGTCAAATCACAAAATTTATTATCAGGCCATGTAGTCATAAATAGGGGTGTGAAACAAGGAGATAATTTGAGCTCCCTACTCTTTAATATTTATATAAATGATATTCCCGACATACTTGATCAAGAGTGTAAACTAGTTACTCTTGACAATATGTCATTAAATTGTTTAATGTTTGCCGACGATTTACTTTTACTCTCTGAAACCAGAGGGACTTCAAAACTCCATTAATAAACTAAATGAATATTGCCTTCAATGGCAACTTGCAATAAACGTAAAAAAATCTAAAGTTATGATCTTTCAACAAAGAAACGTAATAGATAAAAAGAATAATTTGTTCCTGGATGGGGAAAAATTAGACATAGTGTTGAAATATAAATATTTGGGAAATGTAATTGAATCCTCAGGGAAACTTCATTCTTCCCATTTAGAATTATCAAAAAAAGGAAATAAAGTCATGTTTTCAATGTTTAAATATCTCAATCCTTTAACAAAGATACCCCTACACATATATAAAAAACTTCTTGTGTCTTTAGTTAGACCAATATTGATGTACAACTCTGAAATCTGGTATATGGATTTTTATGAAAAAATCATTAAGTCAAAAAATAGGAATAAGGGTAATCCAAAATTTGATATAATATCACTTTTTGACACAAATTATATAGAAAAAACAAATTTAAAATTTTGTAAATTTGTTTTGGAGCTAAGCAAACGGTCAGTAAATATAGCAGCTAGAGCCGTACTTGCTCAGTATCCACTAGATACATTCATTAAATCACAGACTATCAAATATCTAGTGAGACTGTTTAGTCACATTAGCAATCCATTGTTAGATGATGCATTTTCCTTATCCAAAAATCTTCATACAACTGGAACATATTCATGGTTTTCGTATGTAAATGATATTTGCTCATCTAATAATATTGGTTAAAAACAATTAGAAAAACTAAATTATCTAAAAGATAATAAAACTCTGAATAATATAAAACAGCAATTAAAAAATATATATGAAAAATCTTTCTTCGAAAAATTGAATTCATCAACTGAAAACAATACAATTGTTCTATATAGTAAAATTAAAACTAAATATGAAATTGAAGACTTCTTCATAAAAAATAATTTTGAAAATAGAAAAAAAATGTATGCAAAATGTGCATATGTGATCATTTTATAGAAATAGAAAGAGGCAGATTCAAAAATATAAAAAGAGAAAATAGAATCTGCCCGAATTGTCATTTAAATATATTAGGAGATGAGGCTCACTGTATTGCAAAAAACATTGACATTTAGTAAAATTTTACAGTAGTGTAAAAGTGCAGTCTCGAGATTAAAATCGAGATACCGTATTTTCATCAAGTCTGCTCTCGCTGTGTTTTTTTTTCCGAGAATTTTCTTTTCGATGTTGCGCTTGGACATTTCATGATAATGCTCCAAAATTTCAGAAAGCCACCTTGTACAATCCAAGTCATTTCTTGACTTTGCTTTACTCTTTTTTTCTGTTTAAGGTACATCGCCAAGAAATTTGGTCACATTTCCAAATAGAATCTTGTCGGAATGAATAGCCATCAACAGAGACATTTAAACAAATTAAATTTAGTATTTATTTTCAAAAATCTAGTTTTATAAATTATTATTTCAGTTGCAAATATTTCCAATAAGAACATGTTTTTTTTAAATAACCCCCTTACAAATACAGATTTTTTTCGCCCCATTGATACAAAATTTTTCCGCCCCATTGAAAATTTACAGGTATAAAAAATCCGCCCCATTGATATGCGGCCTCTTCTATAAATGCCTAAAATATACTTCCATTAGAGAAGAATTTGAAAAACAAAATGTAAACATTTTTAAAATTGAAAATAATGAAAACGAAATTGAAAAACTAGTTAAAATATTGTCCCTATCGGTTCACTTGCAATACGTTGCTCCATTTATTAAAAAGTCGCTTATACTGACGAAAGTGGAAAAATAATTGCATAGTTCACCACAGACAATATTTTTGACTGATTATGTTTGTTTCTTTTTATTGTATGTTTATATATGCTTTCAACCCTTACGGGTACAAATGTGCATTTCTAAATAAAGATAATTTTTAAAAAATGCACCAAAATCAAAATCCTTTTGACATGCGCATCTTCAATATAGGTAATGTTGACATGCAAAGATAAAATCTTCCTAGCATCAAAACTGTAGGAGGGGTTGCACGGACAAATTATGTACCCTCTTTTTCTAAATCACCAAGTTCAACAATGTATATTTTTGACAAAAAAGAACTAAAACAAAAATCCTTACCACATGCACATCTTATAAATAAAGGCACAAGTGATCTGCAAAATAAAAAACTTACAAGCATCAAAACTGTAGGAGGTGTTGTGCGGACAAACTATGTACCCTCTATGAAAAATCAGGAAAAACGACCAAGTTCAACAATGAATATTTTGGCAAAAATGAACCAAAATCATAATCCTTACCACATGAAAATCTTCAATATATATTCAAATGATCTGCAAAATAAAAAATTTCTAGTATTAAAACTGTAGGAGTTGCGCAAACAAACCATGTACCCCCTCGGACGAACGGACGGACAGGGGTAAAACATTATGCCCCGACTTTTTGTCGCGGGGGTACAAAAATCCAATTTGACCTTATTGATTTACAACCTTTAAAAATATACAAGATCACATTTAACAATTCATATTTTTTAATTATTTTTTTTCTTTGACAGTACATTATAATGCAATTCATTATAGCCAGTCCAAACAACATATATTTTCGCTAAAAAGGGGAACGTTATTTTTTAGAATAACCTTTTGGTTAGACAAAAATATTATATATAACGTCATCGACAAAGTATAAGGCGCTGTATTAAATTGAGACATCTGTCTTTTCTTTCTTTCAGTCATTGTATAAAGGTAGTAGGTCTTGGGTGGGGAAAGATAACTCCCTTTCCTGCACAAATTAATTGTTTTATTTGGTATGAATAAATCAAAATATTTAGAATATTTCCCATAATTAGAAAAAAAAAATAGTCATGTTCTCATGAAACTTCACTCCTTTTATAAAATGATTCAAAGTGTATACATTAAATAGCTAGGTTTGGAATGACATCTTAAAAATATTAAAATGAATGAAAGTCAGATTTTTGGAAAGGGGGTTTATTCTCTCTGCTTGACGTTCAGAATTAAGAATTAATTTTTCAGACAGCTTTCAAAACATTGTGAAAAAACGGTACGATACAAATTTGATATAAGCCATATGTATGTGTGTGTGCGGGGGGGGGGTAATTTTCAGCTAGCAGAAATTGAATGAAGCTGTGTTTTCAGCAATATTTTGACCACATATTCTCTTTTTCACGGCAAATAAAAACTTAATGCTTGCTTATGATCATCCGTTCAAGTCTACAGGTTTCTATGAAGAAGTTTGGCAATTTACATGCATGTCTTTTTACGTAAATTCTTATACATCTATTCGTCTCATGGTGATTACTGAGCAGAATTTTAGACTCCTAAGAACACATATGCAGCAGAAATGGTAAATAAGTTTTTACAGTCTGACAATATCTTTTTTCGCGGTAACCCGAAGTGTTTAAAAGTGTTACTGTGAGTTTATTATTGTCCAATTCAGAGCAACGAACACTTGTTTGCCCACTAGTTTACCTTAAAAGAGCGTATTTGCCCAATAATCCAACCAATCAAATCCAATATAAGTAAATTAACAAATGACTTTGAGTATATAAATATACACCGATCGGTTATTTACAAAATTTACAGTAACTTCGGTATTTTCTCATTATGTTAAAATAACCATGGACATTCTTGAGATATATTTTTATTAAGAATAGTATACTAACCATGTTTGTCTTGTTTTTGTAATTTTGAGAATGGAAAAGTGAATATTGGATGATTGCATGTGTAATATGCATTCTATCTGACGTAATAAATAACAAAATGACGGTAATATGAAGAATAAAAGGGTTTTGGGCAGCTTCCAGTTAAGTGATATAAGGATTAACCAGCTTAAAGTGGAGCTGTATTTGACGTGGACTAATCAAATTTCAAGAAATGCAATCAATCAGAGGCCTCCATTAGCAATAGACTGACCAATCAGAAAACAAAATCTTACAAAATTAACCGACCAACAAGAGCCATCGAAACACTTAAGTTAACTATAAACGGCATATATCAAGCAAGAGGACCTGTTGACTGGTCATTCCGATTGGGAAAGGATATCTACGTCATCATCATCATCAAAGCACCTCATTCAACAATTTGTATGAGAAAGTATTTCGTTCTCATTGGAAAAGGGGCATTGTTTTCTACAAAGTCAGGTTTGACCCTTACCGCGTATGAATAGACAGAACTGAAAAAGATTATATCAGTGTTTGAAAACACAAAACCAGAACCGAAAAGGATATACATAAAAGTGGTGCATATCCAGATGTAAACAGAATGGACATACTTGTGCAAGCACTGAAGACATAAAACTAAAATTGACATTTATGAAAAGCGAGAAAATTAGAATGTTACTGTGAATTGCCAGAAAATTAGAATGTAACTGTGAGTTGCCAGAAAATTAGAATGTTACTGAGAGTTTGTTAAAATGAAATAAAAAAAGAAAATGTATCTAGATTATGTTAGAGATTATTTTCCCCAAAAGGATGCCCATCAACCACAACTCACAACCACCAAATAGGGAAATTGGCATGGGAACACAATTGTGAGTAACTCGTGAGTGGAGTGAGCATACTCGTGAGTGATGTGAGCAGTTGTTAGTAGCATTATAAAACAAGAAAATCCATTACTGAAGAAGCTCACCAGCATAATAGTCACCCTTACATCCATCGCCACCACCCCCACCACCTTAATAGTCTACCACCACCACCACCATCGAGTAGCAGAATGACCACGCGATCACAGTCATGAGGGATACACATACTTTTGGTTGTGCATTTGAGCTGTTAGAGATTGTTAACAAGACCCCTGTGTGTTTTTGTGCTGTTACATCAAACTGGGCGTCCATGGGAGATGTACGCCAACCTCGGTCGCGCATGCGTTATAGAATAACATCATAAAACACCCCTAGGGACTCGCGTGTAGATCTATGACGTCATTTCCGATCAGAACGGCCTATAAGGGCTTCAACTAGGGTCATTTGCGGTTGCACATGCGCAATATATACTTCTTTTTTCCGATCACGTGACTTCCGGCACCACCTCCTCAAATGATAAGCGAACGTTCCGTATATACTACTTAGATTACATGCACTATTTTTTATCATTCGAAGTTTATTTTTCAAGGCACATACTATATGGAATTGTGTACATCTTTTGCTGGAATTAAGACCGATTCACAATTATATGACAGACTGCTAGGGTAGACTTAACTACGTGGCAACTGGTTTGAAATTAAATTCCTTGTTTTCCTTGTCTCAACTGTTTCTATACTTATACTAAAACTAAAGTTAGCTGACAGGACATGATACATAGACTGCTGTAACTCTATTTTGTGTGTTGTACAGGATATGTTACATAGTCTGCTGTTACTCTATTTTGTGTGTTGTTATTTCACGAAAGGATATGGAGTAAATGAACATGAGACAATAACACATAGTTGTTTCTTCTGTCTGCGTTCATGATAATCATGATTTTTTTTTCATTTTGTTTGTCGATATATAAATAATAAGTAATATCAGCGATTTAGACCTCATCTTATTGTGAAGGTACTGTTACATTCGTTATAGGATATTGGTTTTAATTGTTTTATACTTCACATTTTTATTATGAAATCTGTACTGAAAAGTCAAATTCTCTTAAACGTTAATTTTCCATGCTAAAATGCACTAGAATTCTACCAGCCGGTAGTTCCGGCCTTTATGTTAAGAATCAAACAGCCATTATGATTACCGATATATTGAAGAACCTCACCTATTTTATTGTGGATAGTGTCATTCATGCGAATAAGTTAAAGGGATGCTAACGGTGTTTTATTCTATCTCCCTAGACAATTTTGTCAACAGAATCAGATCAAACAACTTGTTACAAGTATATTAGTATCTTGTATTCATTTGTAAATTGTCAGTCTTTTATACTATTCCGTTCCAATTTCTACTGCATATGGAGTATAACAGTTTATAGAGAATAATGGTAGTTTTGAAGTTCGAGACAGAAAATATCACCGTATCACGTCGAGTCCGATAGGACGAGCTGTGATACTAGTGATATTTTCTGTCGAGACCTTCAAAACTACCATTTAATATTGTTTTTATCGGCAACGTCATAAAAATCATGATGTTATATTGGTGACGTCATTGCCTGATATTTTCTTGTATCAGGTCAGTACGGAGATACTTACAATATCAGATAGTAAGATCAAAGAGAAAATGTACATATTGCCGATAAATACATTTATCGATCTAAATTATTGAGTTTTCCTTATTCTCATTACCAGCATTTTCTAATCCGATATTCCACGTTGACAAAAAGGGTGTCAAAGTCTTACAAAAAAAGCAAGAGATCCCATGAAAGTGTTTTCTGTGTATGTTTGGCCCTTATTATTTGCTCCATATGTATTGTGCAAAGCGTACGAATCCATGTTTAAATACAGTAAATTTCACCGACAAATAGATCAAAGTACGCATGATACATAGAAGATCATAGAAAAAAATCAGTTGCAAACACGACAATATATGACGTACAAAACACAAAATTGAACGTCATAATCCAAAAACGTCCTGTTTAGGCGGGAAACGTTTTCGAATTTCAATTTTATCGTGAATTCTCGGTGTCACATGACGAGACTTACAAACCCTATACAGGAATAATTCCGGCTCGAAAATCAAGTCAATTCCGCATCCTACTCGTGTTACGCAAATGCACCAATCGAATGCGCCGTGTATTATTGTCAATCTACCTTAAAATTGTAACTTATTTGCAGTATTCGGGATTCACAGCATCTGAATTTGTTATTTCATCTTTGATTACAGGTCCATTTGAAATCATATCTATATGTGGTAATGTGCTTACAAAAAATGAGAGCCAGGCGATAGACAGACAGACTGGCATGACGATTACCATTCAGCTCCTTGCGGTGTGGTGAAAAAGAAAAGGCATACTTCAGACATAAATCAATCAGTTACCGTAAATTTGGTTTCTGTAGATGACGATTTGGACAAATAATATGTTTATTCGGTGAAGATCGAGTATAGATGTTTGAAAACCAAAATCCAAAAGATGCACGAATACAGAGAGCAATCAATCAATAAAACCTAAATAAAAAGCTAAGAAAAGAGTTCTTCTGCACAGTGGAGATGCTCCTTGCGACTTTTATTTTAAAAAAAAACTAAATGTTAGATATTGCATGTTCCTTGATTTTTTTTTCATTATTATGCCCCTGCGACAATAAGTCGGGGTCATATTGTTTTAACCCTGTCCGTCCGTCCGTCTTCCGTCCGTCCGTGCTTCCATCCGAGGGGGGTACAAGGTTTGTCAGCGCAACTCCTCCTACATTTTTTATGCTAGAAAATTTTTATTTTGCAGATCATTTGTACCTATATTGAAGATGTGCATGCGATAAGGATTTTGATTTTGGTTATTTTTTGTCAAAAATATACATTGTTGAACTTAGTCATTTATGGTGATTTTGTGGTAGAGGGTACATAGATTGTCCGCGCAACTCCTCCTAAAGTTTTGATGCTAGGAAGCTTTTATTTTGCAGATAATTTGTACTTATATTGAAGATGTGCATGTGGGAAGGATTTTGATTTTGATGCATTTTTGGAAAAAATATACATTGTTGAACTTAGTCATTTATTGGGTGAATTATTAATAGAGGGTACACAGATTGTCCACACAACTCTTCCCTACAGTTTTGTTGCAGTTTTTGTTTTGCAGTTCTATTGTATCTGTATTGAAGATGTACGTGTGGTATGTATTTTGATTTCGGTTCATTTTTTTTTCAAAAATATACATTGTTAAACCTTTCATTTTTTGGTGATTTAGTAATACAGGGTACATAGTTTATCTGTGCAACTCCTACAATAACACGTGTTAAGCGGGGGCATCATACGTGTCTTACAGACACAAAGATTAATAAAAAATCCCAATTTGAGTCAACCTTGCGCGGGGGCATGTCATCCTCTAGTTTTATTTTATTTTTTTTTTTAAGGAGGAGGGGGGCTAGTACTAAAGCATGGTACTACTGGACTCCAAAACCACCAGCACAGGTATCGACACAGTGGTAATGAATCACTTTCCATCCAAATTATCGTAAATTTATTTTTGCAGATGGCCATTTCGACTTCTTATGTCAAATCTGTGCAGCTCAAATCAAAATATTTGGAAAATTAAAATCCGAATTGAAAAAGAACTAAAAAAACTTTAATAAAAGACTAAAATCAGCTAGTTACAGATCCATGCAAGTGGCATGCAATCCTTTTCTAAAACTTAAATATTGTAAGTATCCAAATAAAATCCGTTTTCGAAACTTACCGAAGCTATGAACTACTAGGTTGGTAATCACCCTAGGGGACTTATATTCCACCAGCAGATGTAATATCAAACGAAATACTGAATATACTGTATAGTTGGTTATTGTTTCAGAAGATGGCCATATAAATAGTTGTAAAAATAGAACTGTCGCCGAATGGCAGCCATGTATACCCCCACCCCGCCCCCGCTAACTGAACCCTGAATCAATATGGCAAGTGAAAATTTTAAGTGTGTGTGGACACAATACTGTTGTAGACATAGTACAAATGTGGACACAATACAAGTATGGACAAAATGATATATCCCCCCTTTTTTCCTGAAAGTGTTAAAAGACGAATTATCGCCCCTTCAAAATCTCGGACTGCAACCATATTATTTCATGCACATCTTCAGGTGGTGCACTAAAACTGTGCAACATTTCATCAAAATCCAAGCAGTGGTTTAGGAGAACATGCACTGACAAGGATCGCCCCTCCTCCTTTTTCCAGAAAATATTCAAAGAATTATCTCCCCTTCAAAATTTTGGGCACCATCAATATAACTTCATGCACATCTTCAGATGGTGTACTACAACTGTGTAACATTCCATCAAAATCCAAGCAGCCGTTAAGGGGATCATGCGCTGACAAGATTCGCCTCCCCCTTTTTCCAGAAAATATACAAAGACGAATTATCTCCCCTTAAAAATTTCAAGCAGCAACCATATTACTTCATGCACATCTTCAGATGATATACTACAACTGTGAAACATTTTATCAAAATCCAAGCCGTCGTTTAGGAGAACATGCGCTGACAAGGTACATGGACAGACAGACGGACGGACAGACGGACGGACGTATACCCCCAAAACTTTGTTTGCGGGGTATAAAAAATAAAGGGCTACGCCAAGCGCAGCATGATACGACCCCAGAATGTCGACCACTGTAATTTGAACAAGTGTAATTTAAAGTGAGTATGGACATACTAAAGAGCTTGACACAAAACTTACATGGACAAAATAAAGAGATTGACCCAGTAATTAGCTGGACACAAACTAGGGAAAATAAAAATTAGCCCTTATGACTCCTTATGGTTCCTCTTTGACCCCTTATAGCTCGGAAACAGTAAGAGCTGCGCCAAATCTGTTGACAAACTACTGAAAGCTTATATCAAGAGGAATAAAAAAAAATTCCATCAAAATCTGATCACATTATTTAGAAAAAAAAATGCAATTTTGGCCCCTCCGACCACTTAAAGCTAGGAAACGGCAAGACCTACGCCAAATCCGTTGACATGCTGCCGAAAGCTTATATCAAGAGGAATCCAAAGAAAAAAATCCACTCGAAATCCGATGAAAAATAAAATTTTCAGGTAATCTGCAAATTAGCAATTTTGGCCCCGTTCGCCCCATCATAGCTAGGTAAGGAAATAACGGTTACCAAAAATGTAATAGTAGAGAGCTGGGTTAATTTTTTATAAGGAATCCATTGAAACTAGAGGATGACATGCCCCCGCGCAAGGTTGAATCAAATTTGGATTTTTTAGCAATATTTGTGCCTGTAAGACACATATGATGCCCCCGCTAAACACATGTTATTCTAGATTGCACAGAGTAACTATGTACCCTCTATTACTAAATCATCAAAAAATTAAAAATTGAACAATGTATATTTTTGAAAGAAAAATGAAATAAACCGAATCAAAATGCATACCACATGCATATCTTCAATATAGGTACAAATGAACTGCAAAAAAAGCTTCCTAGCATCAAAACTCTAGGAGGAGTTGTGCGGACAATCTGTGTACCCTCTATTAATAATTCACCCTATAAATGACTAAGTTCAACAATGTGTACCTTTTTCCAAAAAATGCATCAAAATCCTTCCCACATGCACATCTTCAATATAAGTACAAATTATCTGTAAAACTAGAGGATGACATGCCCCCGCGCAAGGTTGAATCAAATTGGGATGTTTTAGTTATATTTGTGTCTGTAAGACGCATATGATGCCCCCGCTAAACACATGTTATTCTAGGTTGCACAGATAAACTATGTACCCTCTATCTATTACTAAATCAACAAAAAAGTTGAACAATGCATATTTTTTAATAAAAAAAAATGAACCGAAATCAAAATACATACCACATGCACATCTTCAATATAGGTACAAATGAACTGCAAAATAAAAGCTTCCTACATCCTAGCTTCAAAACTCTAGGAGGAGTTGTGGGGACAATCTGTGTACCCTCTATTAATAATTCGCAAATAAATGACTAAGTTCAACAATGTGTATTTTTTCCAAAAATACATCAAAATCAAAATCCTTCCCACGTGCATATCTTCAATATAGGTACAAATGATCTGCAAAATAAAAACTTCCTACCATCAAAACTGTAGGAGGAGTTGCGTGGACAAACTATGTACCCTCTATTACTAAATTACCAAAAAATGACAAAGTTCAACAATGTATAATTTTGACAAAAATTAACCAAAATCAAAATCCTTACCACATGCACATCTTCAATATAGGTACAAA
>MJUU01003495.1:0-12776 GCA_002080025.1 Modiolus philippinarum | reverse complement strand
GGGGGGGGGTTTAAATGAAAATAAAAATTCTGATGCTTGTCATTTTAGATTCATTGAGAATTTAATATTTCTTTTTCTTTTACCTCAAAAGGCTTATTCTTATTTTTTGGTGTGCTCTGATTTTTAAAAAAAAAAGTAATGGGGCTCTTCTGGTTAAACAGGAAATTAAGCAACTAATTTTTAAGTGAACGGAAGCATGTTATACACTGTTGGTTGTAGCTTGAGAAACCCCCGGAAACCTCGCTACAGAATGTATCTGTGGTAGACGTGCTTTAATATGCCTTTATTTATTATTTTTATTATAATTATTAATTGTTATTTATTGTTTATACCGTTTTCTGTAATATTGTACTTGTATACCAATCATAAATGTTTGATGTATCATGCCCTCCTCGGGCCCTAATTAGGTAATAAAATATTCTGATTCTGATTCTGTATACATAAGCTTATACTACTCTATTTAGTTCGTTGAATACTTTGATTTGGAACCAAGTTGATTGATCTTCTTTTAATAGCGTCATGGCTGCCTATAGATGTATACAAGATCAATTATTATTTTTACGGTTTATTTTAATTAAAGAAAAGTATCCATTCAAAAAAAAATTGCATGCTCTGATAATTTTCATGGAAAATCTACTGGCCTTGACCATCAAAAATACTTCAATATTTCAATATTGTCAAATTATTTCTTAGAAGAAATGCTTTGTTTCATTTTACGTTTGTGTGCTTCGAATCAAAGTATTTTTATACGACCACAAACAATTGAGGTCGTATTATGGTTCTGACGTCGTCGTCGTTGGCGGCGTCGTACTTCAGATTTTTGTTTACTATCCTAGTATGTTGGTCTGATTGCTCTGGGCACAGGCAGGACTAGTGGATCAATGTAACATTTCAAAGTTTTAATTCAATAATATTAAATAACATAAAACAATATACTTGATTTTATATGTTGCAACAATTTTGTATTTTCTTTATCACCTANGGCATCGACCCCTGGTGTCTGCTGCACAGAGGGTACCAAATCATGCTACCTGCTGTGCGGTTGACACGGGATAGGTATGACTTTATTTATGCTTATTCTCTTTTAAGTACATGTATATTATTGAATTTATAGAATTGCCATTGCAACTTGTTGAATGATGGATATTTGACCACACTCGCTTCAACAAATTACAATATTCATTTAGTTTGTTGTGTCTAATCATATATGTTCGTACTGTTATATACCTCCATGGGCCAGTGATTTGTTTAATAAATATTACTTACTTACTTACTTACTTACTATAAATTTTAAGTCCCAGGTGATAAATTTTATCGCAACGTTCCTTGCCACAAAAGAAAGGCTGGGTTATGGACCATCCCGTTTTTTAAAAGGGAACATAAAAGGTCAAATTGGGCGTTTTCATACATTTGGCTGTAGAATGTTTATTATTTATCGAATTTTTTAATGATGTTCTAAATTATCGTCCAAATTTTACGACTTTAAGCAACAATTCAAAATTCAATTGGCTGTTTATTCAGGAAGATTTAACATAACTGAAAGCTTTTGCAACTTACATAAATAAATGCCTTATTATCCGAACTAACCAATAATATATCAATGATTTATTATATATTTAACTTACATTTATGCATATATATACATTCGAACTAACCATTAATGTCTCAATTATTAATTGTATTGCATATTTAAATTAGGTTTACGCATATACTAGTATATATATTCTTGTTTTATATTTATATTCAGATTATGCTTGGTTAATGTCCTGGCTCTGAACCTACCATCATTTGATTTGTTATGTATATAATTATGGAAATCGTTGTTTCAAATTTTGTGCTCTTCATGGGCCCTATAATTGGATTAATAAAATATTCTATTCTATTCTATTCTATCGGATTTTCATGGGTTTCCTTTCAGTGTAATCCAGAGGAACTATCCAATCTGAGTATGTCAGCGATTTTAACATCAGCTTGTACCGTTCACGAGAAAAAGGGGCACAAAAAGAAGCAATCCTCAAAAGATTTATTTTTTTTTTTATTTTTAGTCCAATTTTGATGCATTTTTTTGAAATTGACTTCTATTAAAAATTTACATGGCGCTCAATTGTTAGATTTTTGTTAACACATTTCCTATCCCAGCTACACTAGTTTAAAATCCAGTCTACGTTCGTATCATGCTGCGCTCGGCGTAGCCCTTTTTGTATGTTAGACTTACTAAGCCAAACGGCAACGTTGTGGATTTGCCAGGTAAACTACACTGATCCTATACCTAATTACACCTGACATACTTTTTTTTCTCTTGTTATTGACCCTTTGTAGATGTGTATTTGATAATAAAGATTAAATGAAGATTAAATTTAAATGTTTACTCATGGTCACATATATACTAAACAGTTGAATATATAGGGACATATTTATGTAACAAATACATGTCAGCTTAGTGTTCATGTTTTTTTTATGGATTCTTTATACTTAAAGTATAAATTTTCTGTAGAACAGTCAATAGATACCAAATTCATTGAGAAAAGAATTCGCGTCGCTGACTTGAACCAAAATATTTGCTCAGTAGTCTTGAGACACCCGCTCATATAAATACATCATCTAATTTTTTCATGATTTGAATTAAGCTTATTCCTGTTGTTTTAGTTTTTTCTCGAAAATAGTAGTTACTTGATTCTTGTTTACATTAAATAGTCAGTGGTTAGAATGTGTATGAATGTAAACGGATGTAAATCCGTGTTCCCTGCTGGCAACCATCTCGGACCCTAAAATGTCGAACTGTTGTCAAAGTGTTTTGATGTTTTTTATATATTGGCAACATGACCAAGGTTTGTTCCTGTTGTATCAGAGGTTTTAGTAAAAAGACAGATGGCCCTTTGATGAAATCGTGTTCTCCATTTAAATAAATGAACAAGTTCAGATCAATATGACGAGCCTACATCCGATCCTGCTCCAAGATGTGGAAATGAATGGCCGCGGGAAATCAATGGTTGAATCAGGAGCCTTTAAAGATATCCAAGCATTGGAGACAGAATCATCCGGAGAAGGACATTTAACTGATGACACAGGATAAATGCAAACTTGTGATGCCAAACAAGCCAGACGGCTTGTGTTTGGACAAACGGTGGAAGGATAGACACCACACTAGAAAGTTTATTTATATGAACTTATTGCAGGTCAGATTTTTATGATCCATGAGGATGTACCTACAAATCTAATCATTCCAGGTCCACCGCCATAAGATTTCCCGATGCGAAAGACCTTCTTGATCTCGCTTGAGGGGGTGAATATTGTTCACCTCTGGTTGAAGACCCTCGTGCGACATCAAGATGTAGACAGGAATAAAAGCCCTGTCCTTGATAAAGTGGGGTTTTCTGTGTATAGTGTGCGTTTTTGTCACATGTACATTCACTCCATATCCTTTCATATTTTTCTATCTAGATTGCACGGATCATTTGAGTTCGGATTCGTAGAAAGATATTCCTTGATCTCTTTGTCGTCAGTCTTTAGGACAATAGATGGGCGGTTGTGTATTCAGGCTAAACGGTGTGTATCCCTTCTCGAATGTTCTTTTTCTCAACAAGATGATTTTGACTTTGTTACCAACACAAAATCACGAGTGGTAACTACATTTGGTTTGAAAGGCATTCTAATGGACTGTTTTACTGGTGAACGAGCTGATCAAGGACGGGTAGTTAGGTGTCGCGGGAAGACGGAGTTGGAGTTGGCTGAATACTAGTATTTGAAAATCATCAAAATGTGGTTCCACCGATTTATTCTCGTGTTCTTACAGCAGCTGTTTGACCTTGTGGAACATTTTACCTTCGTCTGTCCACAACTTTTTGGGACACAAAACTTGAGAACGGTTTGGCAATGCGTGGCAGCAGCTAGTTGTAGAGAATATATCTAGGATGCTAAGGATGAACTTAAACACCCATATCCACAATATCGGCTGCACATACTACACACATCTTCTTAAATGCTCGTTGAACTGTGCTACTTTGCTAATTCTGACCAATGAAATTTTCTACACACCCCCCATTTATGCGCATGGCGAAGAGTGAGACTAACATAGCTTTGACGCAGATAAGAGGTGACCGTAGCCGTAACCCTGTGCTTTGCATAGGAGATACCGTGGTGGTAGGCCAATTGATCGAATTGACTGGGTTCCACCCATCAGCTATCAGCGCCCATACACTTACTCAAGTTGGGCTCCGGTGTACTAAAACGATGACCGAGCAGATGCAATTCAAGAGGAATGCGGGTGATCATCTTGTTCAGGAGTCCGGCGACACCCGTTGCTAATTACCCAACCGAAGCCCTAGTGTCTGCCTTCCTTCGACATCGTAAATAAATTAAGGTTGACGATATCACCTATAACGATACTGCAACTAGAGAATCAATTGCTTCACTCAGACTATTGCTAGACAACGCTGCTGACTAACATCCTCTGGTACAATCAATGGTTCCACTATAATCGTCTGTTTGTGTCTAAAAGTCGCCCAACATTGCATATCTTCCAGCTTTTGCAGCAGGGTTCTTGAGACGGAAATTCAAACACTGTAAAGGAATATAGCGACTCATTTTCTGAAACATTGAACCACCGCCTTGGTTGGCGGTATCGAGTAGTTCTTAGACCGTGGGAATGGTGTGCATGACAATTGCCGATTTAGTTATTCGTCACCTTGACACAAGCACAAAAATTGTGAAGACGCTGTCGCAAGAGTGCCGAAAGACTAGCGACGTTGCGATCTACACTGGAATATGGAGCTGTCATCTGGGACCCATAAGTAGACAAAGATATTGAAATCGTGGCAATCAAAAAGCGAGCAGCACGTTTTATACGGAAAGATTATAAATCAGGAGACACTGGCAGTGTTACAAAAATGTTGGAGGAACTCGAACTAATGCCAATCGGAGACCAAGGAAAAGAACAAAAGCTAATCAGGTAGGGGCTGTAACACCATAGTATTTAAACTTATCCAATAGTGAAAACTACAAGATCTCATTTTCCGAGGACTTTCATCCTCTGGAAGCACCTCGGAGTTCTAAACGGTTGCGTGTGTATAGACCCTTGGCAGCCCTTCATGCGTTGGACAAATAACGAATCCTACTTCCAGTGCATATATTACCTCGTCAGTTCTTGCTCTGTAATACATACTATACAGAATACTACTACTTATGAGAACACAACAACGTGTATTCATTCTACCCATGTCAGCATTTGCAGCAACCACACCATGGAGATGTTTGACGCTCTCATTGAGTACTGCCCGGTAAATCCCTTCGTGGTCATCATTGCGGGTAGAAATAGATGTAAGATAAAAAAAAATTGATTGTTTTTTAATTTAGATTTTTCCCTTTGGAACTGAAAATGGTGTGTGGTGTTTCAGCCCTACCACAACCGCGTGTGTGATGCTTAAGCCCTACCACAACCGCCTTCAGAGTGCAATATTACAAGTGGGAACGTTTTCAGATCATACAAGATCCATTCGTTCGTTTGACAACGGTTACAAATGTCACAGAAATGGCCATGGAAGTTATGATTCAGTGTCGACCATTATGATTTGTCATAGGAAACTTAGAATTGCTTCTCCCACCGAGACCCTAGTAGCAAGCGAAACTACAGTGCAGTATCATAGTACGCCAATGTGTAGTCCATCAAGTGTTTGAACGGATGTAGTAAGGACGAAGACAAATGGAAGAAAAATTTCAAATACTTGCAACCCCTAAATCCAGCACAACCACTGTCTAGTGTACAAGGAGTAAATGGTCCATGCCAACCGAGCGAATTAACAAATGCTCGAAACATCTCAAACCCTTGGGGTTGTTCGACAGTGTTCGATGCCTTAAAGTAATGACGTTAATTCAGATAACATACCCAAAGCAGTACAATAAACTTTCGAAGGAGTTGCAGGACAAAAATTCAAGGCTCTTGCATTACGGGCCCAGCAATATCGATCAAGATCACGCCAAGGGTTTAAGTTTTGTGTAGAGGTTCATAAGGCTGCAACTTTCAAGATCAATCAGAAGATCAAAGAGTGGTGTTGGCCCTTCCCAATCTACCTATCCGATAGCCACTGAGCCATCCTAAGGTTCCATTCTTTGGCTGTGGTCGACTCTGCATCTCCTGCTCAATATTACTCCAAATTCCGCTAATACGCTTGATTGGATTACAACACCATCATGATTGGGAATCAACAGTTGACGCCGACGATGATCACACTTGTAGATTTGGATAGCTACAAGCATATGGGAAGTCATGTTGATAAAGCGACCCCAATATTTCCACACCGTTAACCTGTCGACCTATGGCATAATTTTGCAAACATTAGGCGTCACGCACCAAAGCAGCTCTGTCGCTCCGAGGACCTGCAAGTGACACAAAAGCTGCAATTTGGAAGGAAATCGAGTCGCACCACGCAAAGGTTGCAAGCGTTGTATCTTCCAAAAGACTCCGGTATGTTGTTGGATCATCTAGATCTGTGTACAACCTCCTATTAAGCTGGGGACATCAGGGTGCGCAACGAGATACCATAAAAATTCTTGGACTACATCAAACTTTTGATCACAACCATTTATACCTTAAACTGCTATAAATAAAAAAAATGCCACGGAAATAAAAGGTAATCACTGGAAGAATTTGATGAGTAGTCGATGATTTTTACATTTTTACATTGGCATTAAGTTACTTGAATTTACGTCCTTTATCCTCAGCGACTCTAGAAACAAAACATGACGCCACAGCAACAGGTTCGGTTGAAACCGTGAAACTTTTCTCGGAGGATGACATCGCCAATATTCAGACTTTCTACCATTAGTCGTTTTGTCGCGCAATGGATGACATCGATTGCAAGAATACTTTGCCAGTAAAGTTTATGTTTATTGACGACTCCACATCACATGGATGTAGATTGTTCGACATCTAGCTATGAATTCCGCTCAAACCAGTGCTAGCTATAGGGGACGACTTCAACATACTATGAGGTATGAGTACAGCTCGTTGTTGAAGGCCTCACGGTGACTTCAAAATGAAGAACAACAATAAAAGCGTTGTTCTAGTGCTTAGTTTACCATGTATTCGTAGAAACTTTGTCTCATTTGGATTTACTCCATAATTTTTACCAGCTCTATGAATAAGTACGCATTGACCGAAATGCATGCAATCACAGAAGGATTGACCTTCAATGAAAATTTCCTTTATACGACGAAAGCGGCACCCAGATCAATAGCAGAAATACGCAACCTAAAATCCCTTTTACATCTTGGTCAAAGATCGTCTTCGGAAGAACAATGGAATCGCTTACACTGAACAGATTTGGTGCCACTCGCTCATAATGGTCTCGTGAACCTTTTTCAGAGCATAAATTACAGACTATCCCTCAACGATCACCTTAGAGACCCATGTTTGCCATCACCATGCTGTAAATGTGAACTACCACGACGACTTCCTCAAATACAAACGTCTTAGCCGTTAGTGGTTCATAGATTCGACTGTCGATATCGAGACAGAGAGCATCGGATTTACAGTGTACAATATGGATACACCATTACCAAATGCTATTAAGAGACTTTTTCCTTTCCATTTCCCATGAGACACATCTTAAGGTTGGTTGCCTACGAAAAAAAAATTCTACGAAATCTCTGGTGTGTGGTTTGGATTCCAACGTGATTGATTCTGAGGATTGCCGCCATAAACAAAGCATCAAATGCTGCTTTTAACCAGGCGAGGCTCCCCAGAGTACCCAGTTCAATTCCCAAATGGGTGTCAAATCGAAGAAACCACAATGGATCACCATTGCTTTCTATATCCAAAACAGAAATGATCAGACGAACAGCGCTGTCTTGTAGTAGTGTCTGACCATTGTCGCTAGCCAAAACAATCACGTGACCCCAAATGTTACTCTTTGTGGACTACAATACCAGCTTCACATAGAGCAAGGTTGCTTAAAGTAATACCTGTTGTATATAATCCCGTAGATGATTACCATAAACATTAAGTTTTCTCGTAAAGAAATTCACTTGCAAGTCATGTTTGCTGAGATCAAGACATATAGTATCCATCCAAAGGGAAAAAGCGAGATCGGCTGATCTCAAACCCGAAGGCTAAGATATCATGTCCATCATGGACAAAAGATATCGTAGCTGGAGGGTTTGAAGTAAGTGAGAACCGAACCGTCAATCCGAAACGAACAATCCAAGGACAATGGCAACATCAGAAACAAAAAAGAAAAAAAAAACCAGAGACACAACATGGGTACGACACTGAAAAGAAAATGAAGACACACACACACACACAAAGATGAACAACACGGACCCAATAAGAAACCATGGGTGAGATCAGGTGCACCGGAGTTAGTATCTCCTGCTTCTTATAAGACACCCTCCGTGTTGAACATGACAAATCCGGTAGTAAAGTCAAATCCGGTAGAGGAAACAACAATAAAGCTTTAGGGGGAAAGATCTGTTGTCATCTGGGAAACAGATATCCCATAGCGGTCCACAAGATGGTGATGTGGACCGTAAAACTTCTTGAGGGATGACTTCAAGTTTTGGGTAACATACCCTTGTTGAAGTAGCCTATTTGTGAGCAACCGGGCTCTATCAAGGAAGTCACTGTATCGAACACAGGCTCTTGAATAGCGAATGAGCTGGGAGATGTAAACTCCATATGCCGGCGCTGTTGGGATGTTGCTACAAAGAAAAGGGAAGTTTACTATTGGAAAGGTGAAGTCATCGCGTTTTTCGTACAGCTTAGTTTGAAGTCTACCTCTGTTGTCAATTTCAAGGTGAAGGTCAAGGAACGAGGCTGATGTAGAAGTGTCTGTGGTATCCTTAATTTCGAGCTCTTTTGGTTAGATCAAATGAAGAAAATCACCTAAGCGAGGATTGTTTAGTGACAAAATATCATCTATATAACGGAAGCTAAAATTGAAGGATTGGGCCAGGTTTTTATCTTTATTTTGAAGAAGCCCTTCGATGAATTCAGCTTCATAAGAGTGAAGAAACATATCGGATAGGAGAGGCGCACAGTTTGTGCCCATAGGAATTCCGATAGTCTGTTGAAAAACGAGTCCTCCAAACTGGACAAATATATTGTCGATCAGAAACTCTAACATTTTAATCACTTCTTCCTCTGTATATTTTTTCTCCGATTCGGAGTCATTTTTCACAAAGTCGGCTTGTTTTCTACCTACAACAATGTACCTGCTCACCGTTCTTACTTGAGAAACATCTATGTATTAAACCTTTCAGCCGAGATTTTAGTTGTTCATGAGGAATAGTAGTGTAAAGTGTGGAGAAGTCGAAAGTTTTAATGCTGTTACAGTGTGATAATGATCTCACCCTATCAGCCTATTCGAATTTTTAAGAGGGTTTGATACTTCTCGCCTGAAATGACTCGCAAAAAAATGATCAGCTTTGACTTTCACAAAGAAATATCAAAAATTTTCCCGGGAAAAATATGACGTCATAATTGGTGAACGTTTTCTGAAGCTGCATACTAACTTTGTTTTTCAGCAACAGGCGCGCAATTTTAAATCTCTGTTTTGAACAGATATATCATAAGGATGGGGTATTTGCCAAAAATACAAGTCGCGGGGCCTGAAAGGCGAGGGAAATTTAGACCCAAGACTTGTATTTCTGGCAAATACCCCGACGGTTTAATTACACCGAATGTCTCTCTCATTAAAGCGCTCATATGACTCGGGACAAATACCATGGTGGGGTGGTATTTGCCAAACAAATACAACGGTCATTAACCAATCAGAGTGCAGCTTACTTACATAAGGTGTAATTATGAACAGATATATCATGTTTGGGAGGGGAATTTGCGAAAAATACCAGTCGAGAGATGTTATATTTCCCGAGCCCAACGGGCGAGGGAAATTGCATTCTCGAGACTGGTATTTTTCACAAATTCCCCTCCCAAACATGATATATCTGTTTAATTCTACCGAATAACTTTATTGAAAGCGCACAAATGACGTCGTTTTTAACTTTTTTACAAGCGTCTAAGTGAAAGGTTAAAAAAGGCAATTTTTTTAGCAAATACCCCGGCAGAGGGTAAAAAGTGACAAATTTTTAGGCAAATACCCCGCTGCTTGAAAACTTGCTTGAAATTTCATGGATTTGTCAAAAATACACCGGTATTCGACCAATCTAATTGCAGCATTTTATCATAAGGTAGAATTATGAAGAGATATATCATGTTTGGGAGGGTTATTTGCGGAAAATACCAGCCGAGAGATGTTATATTTTCCGAGCCCAACGGGCGAGGAAAATTGCATTCTCGAGACTGGTATTTTTCGCGAATTCCCCGACCAAGCATGATATATCTGTTTAATTCTACCAAATGACTTTATGTAAAGCGCACAGATGACGCCGTTTTTAAATTTTTTTACAAGCGTCTCAGGATAGGGTAAAAAAGGCAATTTTTTAAGCAAATATCCCGACAGAGGGTTAAAAGTGACAAATTTTTAGGCAAATACCCCGCTGCTTTAAACCTTGCTTGAAATGCCATGGATTTGTGAAAAATACAACGGTATTTGACCAATAAAATTTCAGCATTCTATTATAAGATAGAATTAAGATATAAATCGCATATCTCGCGGTTCCTGACTGATAAATTGATGGTTCAAATGTACGTATCCATTCTTTATATAAACAGTAAATTGTTTAAAATACAATAAATACACAAGTTTCATAAAACGGTAAATTTCGTTATGCTGTGTAAAAAACACGTGTTTCAAGGAGTAAACTCTCATCAGAGTATTAAAAATCAAACGTATGGAAAGCCATTATCCAAAAGTAGTCCAAAAAAAAGATGTACTCATTACCAAAATATCGAAAGAGGAGGTCAAATTCAGTACAACACATAATACTGGATAAATCGCATGAAAATTCGAAGAAATGGCAGATATCTCGAATTTTTTTTCGCACGTGCTTACAATTGGAGTGAGACAGCTCCCCGCAAAGCGGTAAGAAAGAAATATCTCGCATCCCCCAAAATCACAAGATATCTCGATCCCTAGGAGAGAAAAAACAACTCTAAGAAACACGATGACAGCTTTGAGGAGTGGAAGCAAAGCTTAGTAGCTCCAGTCTCTGTCGTCACCGATAGATAATTTATTGTTGAAGGGGATAAAGCATGGGTTTTCATTTCAGGAATACGGAAATGGCAGCAGAATAACGACCAGTTCTAATAACTTCGCGTATATAGAAATTATGAAATAGTCTTGGTGAACGTTGTGACGCATTACTCCGTCACAAACATTAAGGAAAGGGTGCGTAAATAGCAATGTTTCCGGATTTTGATAAAATTTTACATGCAAGTGCATCAAGTGGAGCTGGATATCAAAGTGAAAGAAAATCTACGGTTTAAGAAATGTCGGATTGAAAAATCAGCCAGTAAATATGTAGAATCTATGTAAAACATAGAGATAAATAGTGCAATAATATTCTTTAAATGGTACAATTATCAAAACGTTTCTGCAAAAATTAAATGTTTTGACAAATGAAATTTTTGTTTTAATGGTGTTAGGTTTATAAAGCGTCACCGAATTCTGTTTACAGATTGAAACAATGACAGTTTAAAGTGATACTTATTTATAATTCAAATTATTTAACGTTCTTTCTGTTGCAAATTTACAACGTTCCGATAGGAGCGCTGATTTACGTGACTCTCAATCTAAGCAAACATGTCTCTACTCGACCGACAGTGACTGCAATTGGTTTCTCATCGCCTCCCAATCGTATGTCACAGACATCAACGAGGATATTAAGCAATATAGTACGTCTCCACAGTCACAATAAGATCATCGTTTTCAATCTCAGAACATCTCACAACTCCAGGGCAAAAATCATCTCACGACTCAAGAGCAAAGCTCACCTAACCCAAAAGCTTTTTTGAAATTATGGATTTCCTGTGTTTGGGTTCTAGTGCTGCTCATGAAGAATCAAATTCCGAAAAAGCCATACAGCTCATTGAAATTATTGCATTTGGAATCTATATATATATATGTTATGGTCTCATTTTCATTTACTCAATATCCTTTCGTTAAATATTAAAGTAGATTGATAAACATATTCGATATCTACAGCCTTATCAACGGCATGTTAGAGTGTTCACTCCCGATAGGTCAAATAACGGCTAAAAAATAGTCCATGCATTCAAACAAGAACTCTATCTGGTACGTGATTTGGATTCCAAATTGTTCTAAGCGACTAAAACGGTTTTCAGCAAGGTGAAAGTTCCCCAGAGTATCCATATCCAGTTCAATTCCCAAATGGGTGTCAAAAACGGACTAGAGAAACCACGGTGGATCATCGTCCCGTTCCATAATCGAAAGTAACAATTATCAGACGAACAACGCTATATTGCAGTTGTATTTGACCGTTGTCGCTTGCTGAAACATCCACGTGATCCTCAATGCCGAATGCTACTCCGCTGTGGACTACAATACTGGTACCAGCTTTTACCAGGGAAATGTCGCTTTAAAATAAAACAAAAATTTGGTTGTTGGCGCTTTAAATGGTTCTGATCGCACCGCCATTTCCAAAACTATCGGTTTTGGATTGTATTCGAAGCACGGTTGTTGCGTTTGGCCAAGAGAGCCTACCGATAGCTATCTATATTTTAAAGTGTTTACCGTCCGCATTATCCTGGGTTATGAGCTTAGTGGTCAGTACCTCTTAAATGGTTCTGTTCTGATCGTGTACCTGACAGCTAACTTAAACATTCCTCTGATTCTCTGTCGGGCCAGCTCGTGAACATC
>MJUU01003494.1:62735-94859 GCA_002080025.1 Modiolus philippinarum | reverse complement strand
CATTTATGGCTATATATGGTCCTTTTGGGACATGAAATATCATTCTGACCCTATGCTTGCAGATATCAGGGCTGTGAAAGTAGTTGCGATTAATAATTATAATCATTTATGGCTATATATGGTCATTTTGGGACATAAAATATCATTCTGACCCTATGCTTGCAGATTATAGGGCTGTGAAAATAGTTGTGATTAATAATTATGATCATTTATGGCTATATATGGTCATTTTGGGACATAAAATATCATTCAGACCTTATGTTTGTAAATTTCATGGCAGTGAAAATAGTTGAGATTAATAATTAGGCACTGGATACGGTTATACAAATATGTAATAATAACTGAAAATTATTGTTACACAAAAAAATAAGATTCGGATTACATTGCCGGATACGGAACTGACATTTCCTGTGTGTAACAATAAACGTCCATGTTATTGTTACACATTATTGTTACACAAACGATTTCGTTTATTTAAGAATAAAAGTTTGGAATAAATGAAAACTGCCGGAGATTCTCAAATATAAATTGTGATAAAAAACTTTATTTTAATATTTCAGTCAGCATTCATTTTCTACGGCTTTCGGGGCAACACCAAAAAGATATTTAAGAGGGTTGGAGAAAGGAGAAAAGGGTCAAGAAAGGGAGACCAGGAGAAGAGGGGTGAAGGATTTAGAGAGGTATATTATTGACTTGGAAAATCCGTTAATACAGACTGGTCCCATAAAGTGTTTGACTCTTTTGTGCCGAATAAAAATAATTCATGGGTCACACATGAATAACCATACTTTGACATAGACATACCTTTGTTTAGGTTGATCTCCTACTGATTATGAAGCAAAGTTTCGACCCCCATGATCATGAATGCAGTTGTAGCGAAACATACTGGTTATGAGTCCACCACTATTTGTTGCTTCATCTGGTATTCTCTTTGAACCTCGTCTATACATCTGGACGAAATTTGTCTGTTGAAAATTTTCAAAAGGCTTTCTTCAAAGTCGGAGAAGAAGAAAATTAATCCCCAACTCAAAAATTACAAACACTTGTGTTATCCTCTACCACGAATGTCAATCCGATCAGAAAACAAGCCGATGAACTGTTCTGCACTCATTTTACAGTATAGGGTATAGAGTTGATATACATTCAAGGCAGAATTATAATCTTTTATTTCAGTTTCAATATTATAGAACATCATAATAAATATATTTGGTTTAATTTTAAAATTGAAAAAAAATATGGTTTATTATTATTATTATTTAAATTCTCAACAGTTCCCCTAAGATACGAAAATTCTGTGTAACAGTAAGATGCATGTAACAATAATAATATTATTATTGTAACACACGGAAAATATCGGTCCCGTATCCGCCAATGTATCCCGAATATTAATTTTTTGTGTAACAATAATTTTCCGTTATTATTACATATTTGTGTAACCGTATCCAGTGCCTAATAATTATGATCATTTATGGCTATATGTGGTCAGGTTGGGTTTTAAAAATATCACTCTCACCCTATGCTTGAAGATTTCATGGCTGTGAAAATAGATCAAAATAGTTATTTGTTGAGTTTGACTGATTTTTTTCATAAAGGGTAATCCCCTGACCCCACCCCCTTGTAAAAATGTATAAATGTTGCCCTGTTGATGTGTTTCTCCCTACTGGTAGTTTACAAGTGAATACATTTTGCACTTATTTAAAAATAAAGTTGTGTCTAAATATTGAAATTCAATTTACTGCAAAACTTAATTGATCCGCACTATCCCCGTCAACCTCTGATTAGAGTATCTCGTCAACTTGTAATTGTTGGTTTTTCATTTTAATAATTGTAATAGCTGAATAAATCATTTGGTTCCTATAGTCATATACCAACGTTAAATTCTATATAAAAATAGTATGTTTTAAATATTTCCCTCGTAAGGCTTATACTTTAAAATCTCATAAACATGTCAACCCCCGTATGAAATCTGCAAACTAGATAGTTTTCCGATAAATCAAATTTCCCATTATCCCGTGCGCGGCAGCCATGTTGTAGGGCAATAAATCAATAGTACAGGTACGAGACCACTATTACCTGAGGTATATTTCCGGCACAAAATTGACGATGAGACCGTGGTCTCTTTGATCACATGACTTTTGAGTTCGAGGCTACTTTCACTTTTACAGCGCCATTTTTGAATCACACTACCAGCATTTGGAGACCGAGAACAAATATCGAGCATATATTTGCATAGATCTGTGACATCCTCTGAACTTTTAATTGTATTGATTTAGGTAATTTTTTTGAAACAATGTTATAAGCGTAACACCCGTGAGAGTGAAACATAGGGCCCGTACACCAACCTCTCAATTTGACATTTGTTTTTAATAGTAAATATAGATTGACAACACCAAAGTGTCCTAAATTTGTAAGATTGTTTCTCATTTGATTGAATCAGTTGAAGGCTGACTTTTTTTTGGTGATTGTAATGTTGAACCATTGTTTTAATAGACATTCTTAATTAGTATAGATTTATTTCCAACTGATAATACAGTTAACAGCTTATTTTATATATTTGCTTAGTAATTGCCAATAGAGTAATTAAGATTTTAGGCATTTGAGATAATTTATAGTGTAGAACTAGTACAGCTGTAACAGTAATCATTACACAGCAGTCAAGCAATTTGACCCGTGTTTATACTTGATGGTATTTCAAAGATGATTGAATGTCATTATTGTTATTGTTTGGTTTTAATTCATTTTATTAATTGTTCCATTTTTATGATTTTTGTTATTTTTGTTAAAATAATTTTTGATATGAAATTCACCATATTTCGGATTTTACCCAATCCATCATCAGCCATCCGGGGTGATCTATTGTCGATCTTTTAGGACAGGATATGGTGTTGTTTATTTTGGAATGGTTTTCAATAGTGTTTGATTATTGGAATTTAGTTAATATGTACTTTTGGAATTTAGTTGATATGTACTTTTGCAGAAGTTAAGTACTGTGACAGGGGTCTGCCTCGTTTGAAAGCGATCACAGGTGGTCTCGGGAATAAGGAGTATGCTTCCGAGTTATTTTTGATGAAGTGCCAATGTTTTCTAATTATCTTTGGCAATTTGCGTAGTCCTCTGTGGTAGTGGGTTACTAGTATTGGAAGATTTTTATTTTTTGTATTAGTAGTCCCGTCTTTGAGGACATTTTCTCTCTTAATATCTTTTGAAGAACTAACAACCTTATTGATTTCTGAGGTTTTGTATCCTCTTTTTGAAAAACGGTATTTTATAAGTTCAATTTCTTTTGCTAGATTTTCAGGATCGCTATTATTTCTTATTTGTCTAATAATTTCGCCTTTCACAATACCTTTGAAAACTTTGTGATAGTGGGAGGAAGCCCGATGTAGGTAAGCATAGGATTCTGTTTGTTTGTTGAAAGATTCTATATCTAAAATTCCGGTTGTTTTGAACCTATGACCTTTGTAGATAGCTGTGTCTAGGAAGTGTACTTCTTCAGTTGATATAGTGTAAGTAAATTTGAGAAGATCATGTTCTTTGTTTGCAATATCAAAGAACTTGTTTAGTTCAGAAATTGAGCCATTGAATATTATTAGTCCATCGTCTCTAAATCTAAAGTAGGAAGCAATTTGCTTTTGGTGAGGGAATTTTGAAATAATACTTTGGATTATTTCAAATGCCCGTAGGTCAGATATTTCAGGAGATGGTACAGATCCCATACTACAGCCACTCCTTTATTTGTAGTATTTATCTGAAAATTCAAATTCGTTGTTTTCTAGTTGTAATTTGAGGATATTTGTAATGTTTTCTACACCAATAAATTGCAATTTAAATTCTATATCTTGGCATTTTGTGAACGCCCTTTCAACCGCTGAGAGCAGTTCAGCGACAGTCATATTTGTGTACATAGATGTGATGTCATATGTTGCCAGAACTACATTTTGTGTACATTTTATTGATTCTATTTTGTTGATAAGGTCTGTAGTATCTAAAAGGTATGTGTTTTGTTTTTGTACGAGTGGTAGTAGAAAAACATCTGCTAATCTTCCGATTCTTTCAGTGCAGGAATTTATTTGACTTACGATTGGTCTTGATGGTATTAGAAGGTCATTGAAGTTATAATTGTTTTCACAATTTAACACATCATTGGGAAGCTTGTGTATTTTAGGGAGGAAATAAATCTTCCCTGGCGATGGATTATTATTGCTTTGAAGAAATTTGTATGTCATCTCATCGATAAGCCCACTTCTTTTTAATAGATTTATTATATCTTGAACCTTTTTCAGTATTTCGTCTGTTTTCGGACATTCAATCTGTTTATAGTATTTTTGTGATAGCTGTCGTTCTCCTTCCCTGATATAATTTGATTTATTTTGTACAACTATGGTTTTTGTTTTGTCTGCTGGTTTAATTATAATATCTTTATTTTGTTTTAGATTGAATAACGCCCTCCATTCTTCGCTCGTCAGATTTTGTTTTGTAGTACATATTTTCATTTTACTTATTTCATGTTTAGTATTAAAGATATAATTTTCTATTGCGTTTGAGGCCAATTGTGGCTTGTACTTAGAGCAAACATAAAATGGATGCGGGTAAAATATGCTTCCATCATCCAATTCATATTTGCAGCGTATGTTTCTGACTAATCTATTGAACGATGCCATTAATTTTGGCTTAATATCTTTCATGTTTGTATGTGGTACAAATTTCAAACCCAAGGATAGAACTACATATTCTGTATCAGTAATTTGGTAGTTTGAAAAGTTTTTGACACATGATTTAGCATATTGAACAATTGCTGTTTGTTTTCTAGATTTTCGGAGTTTTCTATTCTTACTTCGTCTAGCGATTCGTTTTGAGTGTTTACGTCTATTAGACATGTTTCAAATAGTCAAGTATATCGTTAGCGATCGTGTTGGTAATGGATAGGATGATTGATCACATGACTAATATACAGAGCCAATACATAAAGAGCATATAATTTGTTAGAGATTTATTATGTTTATGAGGTACTTACATAGAAAATTGTGAAAATATTGATATGTACATCTTTTGATAATTTGTTCTTCATTAACTTCGTTTGAATAATTATTGGTTTTTTGATACATTGTACATAACACATTACGTGAATATATCAAATAGCATCGGCAAATATTGATAGTTACTTGAATAAGTCTTTCAGCATGTTGTACATAACACATAAGGTAAATATGTCAATAAACCAATTTTGAAAGTTAATTGAATAAGTCCTTTAGCATTTTGTACATAACACATAACGTAAAGATATGAAAGTTACTTAAATAAGTCCTTAAGCATTTTCCATTGCTCTGGCGAAAATGGATTCTTTCCTTTTGGGTCCTGGGTCTTGCATCCTTGTTGTACGGTCCTTAGGTTTGACTTTGATTTTGGATTTGGGATGTTTAAGTGGTGTAGTACTGCTTAGATCTTTAACATAGTTGGCCCGTTTAGCCTTAAAGTCATTCAGAAGCTTCTCTGCCTCTGTGTGTATGATAGTTCTGATTTTGCCAGTTTTTTCATCCTTTAGGTCATAGCCTGCCAGGAAATTATTCTTGGTTTGGTAGAACTCTTTTGTTTTAATATCCATGCATTCATCGATTTTTGTCTTGATTTTAGTGACTAATTCGCCTTTAAAGGCTTCAATTGATGCTGAAACTAGATTGTCAAATTTACTTTTTGTTTCCATACATCCATAGAAAGGTTTTAGATCCACTGATATCTTGAGAAAAGGTGGAAGTTTGTTGTTTGATGATGCATAAATAAAGGACTCCTTCATAGTTGCAAGGTTGTATCTCATTTCTAGAATCTCTTTCAGCTTTTGCTTAACACCAGAAAGATCCTCCTGTTCTTTATCATCACTTGTACATTCAGATCTAATTGGCGAGTCCAAGATTTCCGGACTTTTTTGAGCACTTTGCATTTGTTCTGTATCGTTTATGTTCATTTTACTGAATGGAATCGTGAAGTGTTTGTTCATATTGTAAGGATTAGTTTTTGTACCAATAACCTTTATATTTGGCCGTGGGAGAAAATATATTGTAGCCATAAAGCCTGGTGGAAGGAAATAGTTTGATGCCAGAAACGTCAAATTTCGATATTTTATTGTATGTGAAAACCACAAATAGGATAAATGTCAAGGTTTAGAAGGATCACCTACAGAGATCTAAATGGGAGGGTACCCTAATAGAGACGAACGCTTAAAACAATGTTATAAGCGTAACATCCGTGAGAGTGAAACATAGGGCCCGTACACCAACCTCTCAATTTGACATTTGTTTTTAATAGTAAATATAGATTGAAAACACCAAAATGTCCTAAATTTGTAAGATTGTTTCTCATTAATGTTCAACATTACAATCATCAAAAACGAGTCAGCCTTCAACTGATTCAATCAAATGAGAAACAATCTTACAAATTTAGGACATTTTGGTGTTGTCAATCTATATTTACTAATAAAAAACAAATGTCAAATTGAGAGGTTGGTGTACGGGACCTATGTTTCACTCTCACGGGTGTTACGCTTATAACACTGTCCTAAAAGATCGGCAATAGATCAACCCGGATGGCTGATGATGGATTGGGTAAAATCCGAAATATGGCGAATTTCATATCAAAAATTATTTTAACAAAAATAACAAAAATCATAAAAATGGAACAATTAATAGAATGAATAAAAACCAAACAATAACAATAATGACCTTCAATCATCTTTGAAATACCATCAAGTATAAACACGGGTCAAATTGCTTGACTGCTGTGTAATGATTACTGTTACAGCTGTACTAGTTCTACACTATAAATTATCTCAAATGCCTAAAATCTAAATTACTCTATTGGCAATTACTAAGCAAATATATAAAATAAGCTGTTGACTGTATTATCAGTTGGAAATAAATCGATACTAATTAAGAATGTCTATTAAAACAATGGTTCAACATTGCAATCACCAAAAACAAGTCAGCCTTCAACTGATTCAATCAAATGAGAAACAATCTTACAAATTTAGGACATTTTGGTGTTGTCAATCTATATTTACTAATAAAAAATAAATGTCAAATTAAGAGGTTGGTGTACGGGACCTATGTTTCACTCTCACGGGTGTTACGCTTATAACACTGTCCTAAATGATCAGCAAAGATCAATCCCGGATGGCTGATGAGGATTATGGGTTTAGATCCGAAATATGTTGTTGTCATTTTTACCATCTACTACATCATCTCTACTATTTAATTTAGGCTGAACAATTCCAATATCTATAAATATAACCAAGAGACGAATTTCAAATACAATGCAATAAATTTAATTTTAACAAGTTTCAATAATTACTTGTCTTTCTCTATATCTACTATTAATCTTTCTATTTTATGTTACCACTCTAATGACAGAGATAATGACTTCCACATCTGTTTAAAAGAATGTTGTGTACGCTTTATCTCTAAAGCGATATAAATACCATGACTAATTACAATCAAACACCAACAGAGAGTATCTGCAATATTGAACACTGATTACGAGTGTCAGCCCAATTAACACATGAAAAGGTTGATGAATGGGCCTTGAGAGTTGCCCTTACAGGTTGCAATAACTGTATTGAACAAACCACAAAATAAACTATCTAACACTTTAGATATGAATATTACAAATGCAACTAAATTAATAAAAAATGATTAAACCCTAAACAAAAATAAATACAAACCATACTTCAATTACAAATGACCTTGAATGACAGATACCTTACCACTAATAAAACAAATTGTACGAGCTCTCCAGATGTGAATAACAAAGTCATAAACAAATGTAAATTTTAACCACATATTTTATCGGTATCAAGATCTAGATATGACCTTACCTAATCAGCATCATAAATATAACAAACTAATTACCATTTTAATACATAACAGTTATATACAACTTAGGACATACAAATGGTGTTGTCAAATCTAATTCTAGAATAAGATGTTTTTTGAAAGGTTGGTACACGGGCCTTGCCCTTCACCTTCTTAGGTGTTATTTAGTGCATTATGAGAGTTTTACTCTTGCAAGGACCCTCCCAGTCAGATCTCTCTTGGTGATCCCTTTCTCACAAAACATCTTTCACTATCTTGGTTTTCCAAAGCAGACAAGCCTGACATTAAAATTTGTAACTCTACCAGACATTATGTCCCCATCTAACATTTTCCCGAAGATCTAAAACATATAAAATCAGCGGTACTAACACAGACTCACAAATATGAACAATAGTGCTGCAAGTAACAACTTCATTGTACCATTCAGCAAGATTCTACCGAAATCAGTAGTGCACAAAGAAGTCCAACAATATGTGACTCTCCAGTAAGAGAAAATGATACCAACTCTTCTGAGGCATCTAATGAGGATCTTACCAATATCACAAAGCAACTAAGGGACATACTAACTTTACGATACAATTTGGCTACAATGAAAGAACAATTCATACATGCTACTAAACACAACAAGATGCCACCATTTTTCTTCAAGTTACTGTGGATTTCCGACCATACTATGGTAGTTTCGAAACTAAGAAAAATTTCGACACGTTGATTCAACAAACTACAAACTCTTTCAAAACGGATCTAGAGAAACTCAAAAAGCAAGTGGATGATGCAATTCAAGAAAAAACCAAAGAGTTCTACAAAGTGAAGACGGATTTCCTAGCTGGCTTTGATATAAAGGACGAAAATACGGGCAAAATCCGTACCAATCTTCACAAAGAGGCAGAAAAACTCCTGAACGAATTCAAAGCAAAACGGACAGACTACGTAAAAGAACTAAATCAACCACAGGCAAGCTCATCAAAATACCAGAAGGTCAACAAAACGACTAGATTCGAACCCTACAAAGAGTCAACAAAGTCAAAAAAGGACAAAAAGAACCCGTTCACCCCTCACCAATGGAAGCTATTACAAGACATTCTTAAATAACCTGAACTCACATACATATTAACAAAGTTTGGACAATCTTTACCAACGACTATTCTCTTTAATCAAAGGATTTTTCCACTTCTTTCCAATGGATTAACAATAATCAATATTAATTTATCAAAGGACAATTTTTAATTAAAGGATTTTTCTCTTTTTCCAATGGATTAACAATAATCAATATTAGTTACCAACCATTGATGTAAGTACCATCTATCAATAAATTAATCATCCAATTGTATGCCTTTATATTTCAGTCAAATGAAGTTAGCTCCACCCACTAGGAAAACAGTTATTCAAATACTATCATCACCACTTTACCACTGACAAATATGTCGAACAGACGTAAACTTACTAAACGATCCTTGAGACGGAAGAAAATAAGAAAACTCCGTAAACCAAGAAAACAAAAATCAACAATACTATATGCTAAATCATGTGAAAAAAAATTTCTCAAATTCTGAAATCAAAGACAGTGAATATCTTGTTCTAGCAAAAGGTCTAAAATTTGTACCACACAAAAGAAACAAACACATTAAAACAGAATTAATGTCATCATTCAACAAACTTACAAGAAATCTTAGATGCAAATATGAATTGGATGATGGAAGTGACTATCACACGCATCATTTTATGTTTGTTCGAAATACAAACCACAATTAGCCTCAAATGCTATTGAAAACTATATCTTTCACACAAAACTTGAAATAAGTAAAATAAAATTAATTTCTCAAAACTCAAATCTAACAAAAGATGAATGGATTGCTTTGAAAAGCTTACAACATAATGATAAGATTGTAATTAAACAAGCTGACAAAACAAAAACTATAGTTGTACAAAATAAATCAAACTATATCAAAGAAGGAGAACAACATTTATCACAAAAATATTACGAAGAAATAGAAAAGCCTTCTACCGAAATAACAATGACTCAAGTTATGGAGATAATAACTAATTTACAAAAATCTCAACTCATTGATAAGATGACCTATAAGTTCCTTACTACCAATTACCATCCGACCCCTGGAACAATTTACTTCTCCCGAAACTACATAAACTATCTTCTGATGTTTTAAACTCTTTCAATGCTAACAACAACCACAATCAGTTCAATGAACTATTGATACCTTCAAGACCAATTGTAAGTCAAATAAATTCCTGCACCGAAAGAATAGGACGATTAGCAGATGTTTTTCTATTACCAATTGTACAAAAACAAAACACATATCTTTTAGACACAAAAGATCTATTGTGCGGTTATGCGGATGTAAACTTGGATTCTATTGGCTGATTAACCACCTGCTAAATAACCATGTCCACCCTACACAAGACAATCAATAATCATGATAATGTAGTGTTTCACCTACATGTAGACCAAAGTCATTCAAAAGCGTACATATGAGAATTGTACATAAGGACAAAATTCACAAACATGCAGTAAGCATGGATAAATAAACATATCGTAATTAAAGTTTACTTCAACGTAATGTAAAACTAATTTCAGCCTGATATTTACATTAAAAAATTAAAATGTGAAATACATCTATACTTGGAATAACATGTAAATTATGTGAAATATTTCATTTGCATTCATTTTCAAAGGTTTTCGCTCCATGTATTACGAAAACGCAATCAGTGGCGGATTTAGCCCCCCCCCCCTCTTAGGTCGGAAAATATTTAAAATTCCTAGGGGTTTTTAAAAAAATTGGGATCCGGGCCCCCCTTTTGAAAAAAAAATATTGGTCGGGCCCCCCCTTAGCAGAAAGTCTGGATCCGCCACTGGCCATGTAAACTTTATCATGTTTATACGACATGAAAAATCAATACATCATTCGGCTGTGTATTGTCCAGAGTACGCGGTCAGTTGACATAGCGTTTATGTGTATAATCGTGTAGTTAAATGTAGGTCATTTTGTAATTATCGTTTTCTTAGTTAAACACAAACAGGTTTGCATAACCGCACAAAAATGTTATCATGCATTGAACCAACTAATATGATTATTTAGATAGTGTCGAAAATGGTTGAACGGCGCGACCTGAAGGTCGCTTGCCGTTCAATGATTTTCGACACTATCTAAATAATCATATTAGTTGGTTCAATGCATGATAACTTATAATAAACAAAATAAAATTAATTGACTGTCCAAAAAATGTAATACTAGCTACTTATGACATAACATCTATGTACACAAATATGACTATTCAGGAACTTCTCTCAGTAGTAGAAAGAGTATTATTAGGTGCTCAGGATCTGGAATTCAACATACAATTTATTGGTATAGAAAACATCATCAAGATTCTAAAATTACAATTAGAAAATAACGAATTTGAATTTGCAGGAAAATTCTACAAACAAAAAATAGGCTGTAGTATGGGAGCCATTCCATCGCCAGAAATTAGCGATTTACGAGCATTTGAAATAATAGAAAATATTCTATCAAAGTTCCAATATCGCAAGCAAATAATAGCTCATTATCGATATAGAGATGATGGGTTTATTCTCTTCAATGGGTCATACAATGAACTAAAGAAACTATTTGACATTGCTAATGTCGAACATGATCTACTAAAATTCACGTACTACATTTCAAACAATGAAGTTACTTTTTTAGATACAATTATCTATAAAGGTGTAAGATACGACACACAAGGAATTTTAGATATTAGATCGTACCACAAACCAACTGATTCATATAATTATCTTCATCATTCATCTTCCCACTACCACAAAGTATTCAAGGGCATTGTGAAAGGTGAAATCATAACAACGGCAATCAACGAAATTGAACTAATTAGAAAGCGTTTCTCAAAGAGAGGATATCCAATTTCAGAAATCAATCAAATAATCGAGTCGTGCAAATGCATCCCAAGAGACTATGTTCTTAAATACAAAACCACAAACTCAAAACGAGCACGACCGCCAATTTTTATTACAAATTACGACAGCGAATTACGAAAACTACCAAAAATCATTCGAAAACATTGGCATTTCATACAAAATGACTCTGAAGCGAACGCGTTATTTCCAAATCCTCCACTGACGGCGTTCAAAAGAGGAAAAATCTATCACAATATCTAATTTCTGCCAAAGTTAAACAATAAAAACTTAATTCAATTAATCAAACAATTAAGAAAACCACAAGCAAAAACAACACCATATACTGTCCTAAATGATCAGCAAAGATCAATCCCGGATGGCTGATGAGGATTTTGGGTTTAGATCCGAAATATGTTGTTGTCATTTTTGCCATCCACTACATCATCTCTACTATTTAATTTAGGCTGAGCAATTCCAATATCTATAAATATAACCAAGAGACGAATTTCAAATACAATGCAATAAATTTAATTTTAACAAGTTTCAATAATTACTTGTCTTTCTCTATATCTACTATTAATCTTTCTATTTTATGTTACCACTCTAATGACAGAGATAATGACTTCCACATCTGTTTAAAAGAATGTTGTGTACGCTTTATCTCTAAAGCGATATAAATACCATGACTAATTACAATCAAACACCAACAGAGAGTATCTGCAAATTTCTGACATAATTTTAACTAAATGCAATATATTGAACACTTATTACGAGTGTCAGCCCAATTAACACATGAAAAGGTTGATGAATGGGCCTTGAGAGTAGCCCTTACAGGTTGCAATAACTGCATTGAACAAACCACAAAATAAACTATCTAACACTTAAGATATAAATATTTCAAATGCAACTAAATTAATAAAAAATGATTTAACCCTAAACAAAAATAAATACAAACCATACTTCAATTACAAATGACCTTGAATGACCGATACCTAACCACTAATAAAACAAATTGTACAAGCTCCCCAGATGTGAATAACAAAGTCATAAACAAATGTAAATTTTAACCACATATTTTATCGGTATCAAGATCTAGATATGACCTAACCTAATCAGCATCATAAATATAACAAACTAATTACCATTTTAATACATAACAGTTATATACAACTTAGGACATACAAATGGTGTTGTCGAATAAGATGTTTTTGAAAGGTTGGTGCACGGGCCTTGCCCTTCACCTTCTTATGTGTTATTTAATCACAATACAAGCAGCCATTTAGGAAAACATGTGCTGGCAAGGTTTGCCCCTAGGGATTCCCCTAGCCTTTTTTAGAAGTGTAAAAACGCCTTCCCTTTTTGTGGTTCCCCTTCTGCCCTTCTGACAACCAAAGTTTTCCCCTTCTGGCCTTTGAAAGTATATTTAAAAATTAAGCTAAAAATATGTCGTAAAAACATTTTAACATTACAAATATTTAAAAACAATGTAAACGGTCACAATTATTAATCTTAATCATGTGTATGAACAATGATATCATGCTGCCAAATATACATTTTTATTGCACCACCCACTGATAAGTTGCCCTCCGATAAAATGCCCTCTGCTGCCCTTTCACCAGTGTCACTTTCAAACTGCCTCTATCAAGCTTCTGTGGGAAACACTACACCCCCCCTTTTTTTCAAAAAATATTAAAAGACAAATTATCTCCCCTTCAAAATTTTCAGCAACAACCATATTACTTCATGCACATCTTCAGGTGGTGTACTACAATTGTCTTACATTTCACCAAAATCAAAGCAGACGTTTAGGAGAACATGTGCTGACAAGGTTCGTCCTCCCCTTTTTGCCAGAAAATGTTCACAGACAATTTACTCGCGTTAATATTTCGGGCGGCAACCATATTACTCAGTCTGCGCTGTTAGCCACTAGTCCAATGCCAAAGACTAGTCAAAAATTGATTTGGACTAGTAAATATATCAAAAAAATTGTGAAGATATATATGAAAACATCTTTGAAAAGTGGCTTATTCCGGACTAGTAACTGATGTTTTTTTAATCAAGCTTATTACTTTATAAGGGGATATTTTCGTCTGGTTTAAATGTTGTGATTTTCATTCCAAAACATATTTTTGTGGTTCTCATATACCTTTCATTACATTAGTAATAAAAACAAATTAACGCGAGGTGAAATTTTCCCAAATACTAGCAAGTTGTGAAATTAGCAAAAAAAAAAAAAAAAAAAAAAAAAAAAAAAACACTCGCGAAAATTTCCCCTTTAACAGTACTTAATGCACATCTTCAAGGCACATGGATGGATAGACGGACCGACATGGTGATTCATATACTTTGTTTGAGGGGAAAGGGGGTATTAAAAGAGACCATGGAATGTTATATCAGTCAGAAGTGTAAATGATCTCTTCAACATAACTATAAAAAGAGACCATGTAAAGTAACATGTGTAAGAAAAAATTTACGGTCCCTTTTATGAAACTACAAAAGATGCTATACCATGTTATATGTCTGCATAATGTTCATGCCTTTTCCTAATAAGGCACAGACCTTTTGATTTACAAGGGTGGGGGAGCTAGGATTTATCACCCAATATTACTTTTATTCGCAGACAAACTATCGCTAGGAAATTTTGTTGTGCCAGGGATTTTTATGGTTGACAGGATGAAGGTCAGTTTATTTTTGTCAATACCAGTGCTGGTCAGAGATGGGAACAAATATTATATAATTTGTTCCTTACAGGATAAACGCTATATAACATTTGTTCCAAAAGGAAGAAAAATAATGCCAATGTTTATAATACAAATGTATTTGTTCCAAAGGAACATTTGTTATAAGGAACAAATATACGTTGACACTTCTACAGTCTTAACAACCACATACTACAAGAAGTAAAGGACAATCCATATCTTGGACTCCAAATTTCAAACGATCTTAAATTGAACATTCACATTAACACCATCAGCAAAAAAGCCAATGCTACCCTTGGTGTTCTAAGAAAAAAATTAAAAAACGTACCAGAATAGTGCAGGCTGACAGCATACAAATATACGTTGACACTTGAGATCAACAATGGAATACGGCGCAACAATCTGGAACCCGTACCGAAAAAGGGGATATTGACCAGCTAGAAAGACACCAAAACACAGTCATACGTTTCATAAAACGAGACTACAGGAGCAGAGAAGTAGGATCAATCACCAACATGCAGAAACAACAAGAGCTAGACACACTGGAAGACAGACGCCACAGCCTGATCCTGCTGGAAATACCAGACTACAACATGACACAATACCAGCATTCATTCTTTGTGGCGACCATCAGCCATTGGAACCAACTACAAAACAACATCGTGTGTGTCGATTCTGTAGAGGCTATCTAGACCGCCCTACAGAACAATACTAATATACAGTAAAACATGCTCTGTCACACCAGGTATAAAAGCCATAATTGGATTCTACACGTATCAGCATCAAAATCCGAATGGACAGGATGAGTGAGATAGACATTATTTTTTCAGCTTAGGCGCTGGTTCATGGGTCAGCAGCCTGAAAATCAAGTGATGTCCATACTGTCATACATATAAGTACTTGACAACATCATGTGTATGGACTCGTTATCAAAACTTACCGTCAGTAATATAATTTTTCGTTCATATCGTGGAAGAGATACAACTAGTGAACTACAAGAAAAATTGATAATAACGAAGTGAAAGGCAGTTCTTCCCTACGAGGAGTCGGAGGAGAGGTACAGTCCTCATCTTTCTCCTGTTTCCGGTTAAAGTGAAAGTAAACTAGTTTTCGAATATCACGTGATGGAAGAGACCACGGTCTCTTTGGTGTTTTGAATACCTCACTATTACCTCCCTTCTGCTTTCGTTGTGTACGAATATAGTTCCCAGTAAATTAATTGGGGGTTTTCTTTCATATTTTTTTCTTCCCCTCTCTTTTTCTTTCGCTTTATTTTTATGGAGTTAAACGAACGAAGAGATATTGAAAAATGAATAAAAATTACAATGGAAATAAAATTCCATGCTTTAGCAGTTATTAGGCTAGGGTCAAAAAGGTCAAGTTTTCAATATTTGGAGGTCCTCCATCTTTTTCCATAATGGTGTCCATCTTTCAGGAGCTGTAAAAAGAATTCCCAACGGTAGACTTTTCTAATTTTTTGATATTTTTTGGGGTCTAAGACTAAACGTTAAGTGTGCCAAATCTCATGTGGTTTGAGCTGGTGCGAATTTTTTGATTTGAAATCATGCTATGAGGAACAAATAGTGGAAATTAATGGTGGTCTCGTGCCTAGTAGAGGGGATGATGAAATCAACATTTTTGCATTTTTCTTCCGTTTACACCCATATAAACTGTTGCAATGGTTGAATTTGGAAGAAAAAAGGTGAATTCACTTTGATTCATGTAGATTTTTGTCAGGACGCACCATTTTTAGTTGTGGGAGTCATTTATTAAATTTTGATGTAAGCTGTCCATTTTTGCAGGCATTGTGGCATTTTTCACCAACATTTTGGTTCAAATGAAACCTTGGACTACCTAATTTGGTATACAAATTCTAAATTTGGCAATCACTTCAAAAAAATTCCTAGAAAACTTGACAAATTTACAAAAAATGGGGGGGGGGATGGATGGTTCTGACAGGCATAGAGTCTGGGCAGGGGTGGGCTTAATTTAACTTTGTTTAATTGATTGAAAATTGATAGCAACACAATTAAAAGTCTTTTTGTATAATTTGGTGGCCCTGAAAAAGGCCTTTTGTTCTGTTAGCACCTCACTGTGCATCTGCAGCCATCTACTTCTTGTAATGGTATTGCAGGTACTGGATCAGTTTCATCATCTCTCCACTATCTGTGAACCATATGCCTGTGAGTACATTCCATTCTTCTTCTTTTTCAGGTTGCCGCTGACTGACCCAAAACAGAATTGATGGAATTTGAGCTTCCACTCATCTGTATCATTGTGCATCTCTGGTGTTACATCTTGGATGTAAAAATATGGCTCCAGTGATGCATGTATGGTACTGGTGTTGGTTGTACTAGCAGCATGCCCATCAAGTGTTGAGTTCATGAGTGCAGTTCTCTTAACAGTGTTGCCTTTTTGGATCTATCCACCTCTATGGAGCTTCGTTCTCTGCAGAATAACACATCTGACAGCTGGAACATTACAAACCAGGAACATATGTGGAACAGCTGGACAGCTGGAACTTTACCAACCTGGAAAATATGTGAAACAGCTTTACAGCTTCAACTCAGAAGTGATGCCTAACCCTCAGAACTTAAAGTTTATATACTGTTTTGAATTCAGCTAAGCCATAATGATTGATTGACAGCTGTAAGTTGCATAACAGTAGATTGTTTAGTGCAAGTCTGGAATAAGGTGATTATGCAAATTAGCCCCACCTCTAATTCACATCCTGTTTACATCAAAGAACACAATGTTTTGCTGTTCCAAAATATTTATTTCTGGAATAATGTGAATGATTCAATATTTGGAAGTTAAATTTTAAACTTTGGTTCAGTTTTAAACGTCCAAAAAAGTTTTTTAAATAAATGAAAAAAAAAAAAATTCTGAAAAAAATGATGAAAAAGAAAAAAAAAAAGAAAAAATAGAAAAAAAATATTTTGAATTTTTTTTTCATGACAATTTGTTATTGAGACAATATTCTTTCCAAAAAGTCATTTCCCTGTTGAAAATCTTTTAAAAAGAAAGAAATTTACAAGCAACAAATTTCCACAGTTATCTCTCATGTTGAGCCCTTATGAGGTACATGCAATAAACAATTTATTGTATGTTTTCTGTAATTTATGCATACATGTTATATACATGTATGAATAGATAAATGAATTTGCAATTTTTTAAGATATTTTATAAATTTTTAAGTTCAAATTTCATTTTTTTGTGAATGTTTCAAAATTAAATTCACATATTTATTTACTTTTTTGAAAAGTCAAATTCCAACAGCTAAAAGTGATCAAAAAGTACTTTTTTGTCATAATAATTGCAAAATATATTTATTTGAATCACTATACTTTCAGATGGTGTTTAGTTTTTCAAGGAAAGTGGAAAAACAGGAAAGTTGCAGCCATTTTAGTTCAAGCAGTCTGTTCAAGAGACAGAAAAATTTACAGAGAAAAATGTCTAATTTCACAAGCAAGGGTAGGTGTATTTGAATCAAGATTGAAAAGCTAAAAAACGACAGATCAATGTGAAACTTTGCAAACTAATTTGAAATAGCATAGAAAAGAAGCACACAAATTTCGATTATGATTGAACGATTTTTCTAGGATTATTAGGTACGAGACCACTATTACCTCCCTTCTGGTTTCGTTGTGTTAGTTTCCAGTAAATTGGGGGTTTTCTTTCATATTTTTTTCTTCCTCTCTCTTTTTCTTTCGCTTTATTTTTATGGAGTTAAACGAAAGAAAAGATATTGAATTAGAGGCTCAGACACTGAGCCTGTATCGCTCACCTGACAAAATGCTTAACGCAAGATTTTTCGATGTTCTGTATGGTGGCCATGTTTTTTATGTGAATTTCCCATACATAAGGCCAAAATAAACTTTGTTCTGTGCTGGCGGCCATGTTTTTCATTGGATCAGAACAAAATGAGCAACTTTGTTAAGGACCTTCAGTGCTGGCGGCCATGTTTTTTGTCCGATCGGAATGAAATGAGCAATCATTGTAAAGGACCTTCCATACATCATTCCTGTAAAGTTTGGTTGAATTTGCTTCAGCTGTTTCAGAGCAGAAGATGAAAATGTGATTTTCCCATAGGGTCCAATGTTAAACCATGTTCTGTGCTGGCGGCCATGTTTTTTGTCAGATCGGAACGAAATGAGAAATCATTGTTAAGTACCTTTAGTACATCATTCCTGTAAATTTTGGTGTTGAGTTTGCTTCAGTGGTTTCAGAGCAGAAGATGAAAATGTGATTTTTCCCATAGGGTCCAATGTTAAACCTAAGTTCCGCGCTGGCGGCCATGTTTTTTGTCGGATCGGAACAAAATGAGCAACCATTGCAAAGGACCTTTAGTACATCATTCCTGTAAAGTTTGGTTGAATTTGCTTCAGTGGTTTCAGAGCAGAAGATGAAAGTGTGATTTTTCCCATAGGGTCCAATATTAAACTTAAGTTCCGCGCTGGCTGTCATGTTTTTTGTCGGATCGGAACAAAATGAGCAATCATTGTAAAGGACCTTCCATACATCATTCCTGTAAAGTTTGGTTGAATTTGCTTCAGTGGTTTCAGAGCAGAAAATGAAAATGTGATTTTTCCCATAGGGTCCAATGTTAAAACTAAGTTCCGCGCTAGCGGCCACGTTTTTTGTCGGATCGGAACGAAATGAGTAATCTTTGTTAAGGACCTTCCATACATCATTCCTGTAAAGTTTGGTAAAATTTGCTTCAGCTGTTTCAGAGGAGAAGATGAAAATGTGAAAAGTTTAACGGACGGACGACGGACGACGGACGGACGACGGACGACGGACGGACGACGGACGCCAAGTGATGGCAATAGCTCACACTGACCCTTTTGGTCAGGTGAGCTAAAACTGAATAAAAATTACAATGGAAATAAAATTCCATGTTTTAGCAGTTATTAGGCTAAGGTCAAAAAGGTCAAGTTTTCAATATTTGGAGGTCCTCCATCTTTTTCCATGATGGTGTCGATCCATCTTTCAGGAGCTGTAAAAAGAATTCCCAACAGGAGACTTTTCTAATTTTTTTAATATTTTGGGGGGTCTAAGACTAAGCTTTAAGTGTGCCAAATCTCATGTGGTGTGAGCTGTTGCGATTTTTTTAATTTGAAATCATGCTATAAAGAACAAATAGTGGAAATTAATGGTGGTCTGGTGCCTACAGTGATCGATCAATGACGCGGTAATTTAATCTGATTAAGACAACAATGGAGAAGAAAAACAAATGATACGAGAACACAATTAGGTCGCTTTGATACTCGTTGTGTACGAAATATAGTTCCTAAGAAAATAGTGTATTTCTCTTAATTCTGTTTTTGCTGCTTTATACTACATATTTTGTATGTTTTATGGGTTCAAATAAAAGAACATACATTATAGAAAATTTAAAATTAGGTATTGAATTTTAAATCAATCTGCAATGAGGGATTAGGTCAAGTGCAAAACGGTGAAATTTGCTATATTCGGAACTCATCTATCTTTACCAATGAGGGTTCCCTCAGTTCTGGAAAATTTAAAAGAAACTGAAACGTTGCAAGTTCCTAGTTTTTGTATATTTTTTACACTAAGGCTGTACTGTAAGTATGCCAAAATGTCTTGTGGATTGCACAGGTGTTTTTTTTTTTTTAATTGGTCTCTACATTTGTTTATTTTTACAAAGACAAATAGGGGAAAATAATTGTGTTCTCGTTCCTAATAGAGGGGGAGTTCAAACAAGAAAGAATGACTTTTCTGTAAAACTGCGAGTATGATTTGGATGCGGAATGACAGAAAATGGTAAAGTACATGGAATACTGCCTTGTGAATATAAATTCAATCAACTAGTTTCGAATGCTTCAAGGCAAATTTGCCCCCCCCCCCCTTTATGGGTTTTATTGACATTTGCAGGTAAGCCTGTCTTGTGTACAGGTCCACAGGTTTTGCCATTTTTACACATTTAATCCCGAAAACTGGTATGTTTACAATGATATTTGGTTGAAATTACAAATAGATTGTATTTTTTGACCCATTTGGAAGCTTGTTGTCATGCATGTACATGTACCCCAGTGGCATTCAGAAACCAACAGTTCTTGGTTAGGATCATTATAAATTTTATTCAGTTTTCTGCATTTATACCAAAACATAGAAAACATCTGTCTGAAGACTTAAGGTTAACAAAAAGGCGAGACATACAGTGCGAGACATGTGTCGACAGAGCAAGATGACCTTTTCACATCCAGTTATAGGTTGCACATAGGTATTAATTCTCTAATTTATTTATTTATTTATTTATTTATTTATTTATTTGTTTATTTATTTGTTTGTTTGTTTTTTTGTTTGTTTGTTTTTCTATCTGTCTGTCTGATGTTTGTTTACATGTCAAGAAAATTGATATCATAACAACATGAACTCTTTTCTTGAAAATTTGTGTGGCCCTTAAAAGGGCCTTTTAAGACATCTCATCCTGCTGTAAGCTGTTAAGATATCTGCTGTTGGCTCTTCTGTATATAGCATTCTTCTTTGAGCTTCAGACTGGTCTTCCATTTAACTGAGTAAAGCCCATGTTGTTCTTTGACGGGTACTTATATCTAAAGGCATAGCATCCTTTCTTTAGTTGTCTTTAGATGAGTTTCACCAACAGTTTCCATCCTTCAGTAACAAATTCTCCCTACTTTTATGCTTCTTATATACAGATGTATATGTTTTTTACTGTTTTAAGCTATCTTTGAAAATAAAAAAGTTACAGCCATTTTAATAACAGGGATCAGTCCTCAGATTTGAAATATTCATAGAGATAAATTTTTGGTTTTAAATGTCTGTGGGTGGTCATTTTTGAGTCCAGATTTACAGCTCGTTATTGGACGGATCAGAACGAAACTTTGTAAAATGATTGGAAATATGATGGAAATTATGCAGAATGATTTTTATTACTGAGATGACATAAACAGGGGTCTAATAGATACGAGAACACAATTAGGTCGCTTTGATACTCGTTGTGTGTACGAATATAGTTTCTAAGAAAATAGTGTATTTCTCTCAATTCTGTTTTTGCTGCTTTATACTACATATTTTGTATGTTTTATGGATTCAAATAAAAGAACATACATTATAGAAAATTTAAAATTATAGGTATTGAATTTTAAACCAATTTGCAATGAGGGATTAGGTCAAGTGCAAAAAGGTGAAATTTGCTATATTCGGAACTCATCCATCTTTACCAATGAGGGTTCCCTCAGTTCTGGGAAATTTAAAAGAAACTGAAACGTTGCAAGTTCCTAGTTTTTGTATATTTTTTTACACTAAAGCTGTACTGTATGTATGCCAAATGTCTTGAGAATTGCGCAGGTGAATTTTTTTTAATTGGTCTCTACATTTGTTTATTTTTACAAAGACAAATAGGGGAAAACAATTGTGTTCTCGTTCCAAATCGCCACCGGCAGAAAGCGTAAATTTAAAGTACAGAGAAAAAGCCAGATACTTGGAGAAATTGAAAGAAATAAAGGACAAGTATCCGTACGAGATTGAGAAAGGTGAATAGTGTTCCGACGTGACAAAATGGGGTACATATAAACCACGAAACGAAATCGAAACGAAACGAAACAAAACGAAATGAATCGAAACGAAACGAAATCAAACGAAACGAAACGAAATAAATCGAAACGAAAAGAAACCGATTCAAAACGAAATGGAAACGAAACCGATTCGAAACGAAATGGAAACGAAATGAAATCAAAATGAAACTATGAAATTAAATAAAGATATGTTCTTTCTGGTTTTTATTGATATTTGGGTAACGTTTTAGTTACATATGTAAGGTTATGTGTTCTAGGTCCTGAATTCCGTACACCATTTTTCAAATGCTTGAAACTCATATACCACCATATGCATAAAGATTTGAAAAAAGTATAGGTGCAGACTGCATGATCAATTTCCGACTTTAAAATTTGCATTTTATTTTGAAAAAAAACGGCCATAGATAAATTGATATGTAGTTATAAAATTTATTTTGAACTAAAACCTTCTTTTCACATAAGTTTTATGTCACCCAAAAGAATGACATCCATGATAGAAACCTTGAAGAAGGACATCGAAGCAAATGCTTTTGTTTTTTTGTTTTTTTTGTTTTTGTTTTTTTTTCTTGATCGGGAAAGTCTATCTTTGGCCAATAGAAACTACACAAGACCACAGCTTGTAACTTGTAATCACCTTGTATTTACCCGGACCATTCGTATTTTATATAAAATGAATTTACGAGTTTTACAATTATGAAAACGCATTAGATTCAATTGCACTGGTCTGCTAGTATATACCGACCTGGGATATCCAACGAACCATACATGACTATGACACTCCCTGAACAAGTCAGTCTGCCGATCCATGGACAAGAAGTTTTATGTTGAATAAAATAAAATTGCATCCATCATGCTACTGTACACCTGGAACATGGTTGGCATATAGTAGTAAATTTTCCAATATTGCCCAATTTCAAACTATACATACGCTACATACTTAGTTTTTAAGAAACATACCTGAACTATAATGACCAAGTTTTGTTTGATTTGGAAAATTTTGGTTTCAGAGGAGAAATATTTGAATGAGTTTCTAAAAGATCCAATATTAAAATGTCTTCCCCATTATGGGTATTCTTGGATGAAGTCGTGACCTACCAGGTAACTTTTTTGAAGAGGAAATGGGACGACTATTATGACCTTTATATATTTATTATGTCTGACTTTGGTTTCGGCACTCTATTTTCAGCGATGATCGCTCTTTTTCAATATGTGTCCCCAGGGATTCAATGTAATGTTTCAAACTGGTGGTCATCTTGGATTTAGTGCTGACAGTTTGTTAATCATTTTTGAAGACGGCAATTCCTAACACGTTAGTGAATCGAAGTTATATTGTCCTCCGTCTTCTGGTGTTCTGGCTTTTGCCTTGTCTCCGGACTTTGATTTATGTAATCTTGAGCTTTGTCCCTTCGGTATTCTACTGTCGTTGTTCCATAGAAGATTAATCTTTGCATTTTTTCAACAGGGTCCAATGTTAAACTATGTCACAAAATAAAAATGGTATAGTTAGCCACGATTAAAAAGTAAAAACAGAAAAATATACAATATAAAAATGACAAAAAATGGAAAGAAGGGATGACTGCCCAAAGTTTCGGCCGTATGGCCTTCGACTAGGGGACTACCGGGCTGAAATACGGAGAAGAAGATGGAAATGACAAGAGAAGGCAGACCTAATGACGTGTCACAGATATTACCTGTAAAAATCGCGCCAAATCTTGAACATAATAAAAAACGAGATTAAAAAATTTAGTTTTTTGTACTATGCAAATATTAAATTTCAATACATAAAAAAAAATATTATAAAATAGACTGCTTCTTAACATTCATGCGAAAGGGTCGAGCAGTTCCAAGAAAATGGATGATTTTTTGCTCAAGGAACTGTCGTTGTTTCTCACCTGAGTAGTATATAGGGACGAACAAACTCACATTTGACGAGGTGGAGCGAGGTGGAGCCGGAAGTGACGTCACCGGAAGTGACGTAGACCGGAAGTGACGTGATGGAAGTCACGTGATGGAAGTCACGTGACCGGAAGCGGAAGTCACGTGACCAGAACACGAAGTGTTTTTACTGCGCATGCGCAACCGGAAGTAGCCCTTTTTGAAGCCCTTGTCGGGCCTATTGACCGGAAATGACGTGTTGGAACAACACGTGACTCCGCAGGGGTCTCGTATGACCTTACTACAGCGTACATGCGCGACCGGAAGTGGGCGTAGCCCCAGGTATAGACCGGAAGTGGTCTTATTGGAAGCCCTAGTCGGGCATGTTGACCGGAAATGACGTGTTAAAACAGTGCAAGACCCCGAAGAGGTGTTGTGTGACTTTATTGGAGCGCACATGCGCAACCGGACGTGGGCGTAGCCCCATGTGTTAACAGGAAGTCGGGTATTTTCACTAGTCAGAATGACTCGGGCATGGTCTTTCGGATGTTTTATATGTTTTTACCCCTTTTTCAATGTTATTCTTTATATTTTCTTCCTTTTTCATTCAATTTCTCCCTTATCCCACCCTGTTTTACATGTTGTTATACCTTTTCAAGCCCTTTTCAATGTTGTTGTTTGTATTTCTTTCTTTTTCATCCAATTTCTAGACTAATACCCTTTTTTAATTGTTTTAATAGTATTTTGCTCTTTTTTTTAGTATTGTTCTTTGTATTTTCTATCTTTTTCATCCAATTCTTAAAGTGATTTTCCTTTTCCCGCCCAAGATCTATAATGTCGTCTGCTTTTATCATTGTATTATTATTTCCTATTATATTACATAATTATCTCCCCTTTTCATCCAATTCTAAGGGTGATTTCCCTTTTCCCGCCTAATTTCTATAGTGTCATCTGCTATAGCCAATTCATTATTGTGTCCCCCTTTTGTACCTAATTATCTCCCTTTTTCATCCAATTCTTAAAGTGATTTCCCTTTTCCGGCCCATTTTCTATAGTGTCGTCTGCTATTGCCATTGTATTATTATTTCCTATTATATTACATAATTATCTCCCTTTTTCATCCAATTCTTAAAGTGATTTCCCTTTTCCCGCCTAATTCCTATAGTGTCGTCTGCTATTTTTAGATCCATTTTTCATTCAATTCTAAGAGTGATTTCCCCTTTCCCGCTCTTTTTTATTGTTTTGGCTAATTTTATATTTCCCGCTAAATTATCTCCCTTTTCTGTTGTCATGGTAATATCCCTACCATTCCCCCTCCTTTTCACCTTTGTATCTATACTTTATGTTTGAGACATTGCCTATGTATTTCATCCATTTTGAGATGGTCCCGCCATTTTGTCCGCTATCTTGACCGGAAGTGCGGACGTGAGAGAAGACACCCCTTGAATTGACCAATCAGGAATTTTGTACATGCTCAATCCACCTGCGCAGAAAAACTGTAAACCGGAAGTGCGGACCTGAGCGAAGACATCCGGTGTCTTCTATCACGTCCGCGTCCAAAGTATATATACAGTGTACTATAGCTCAGTATCGTTCTGCCCATTGGAAGGAACAGTCACCATGTTCTCCTGCGAGACGTGTGCAAAGCAGTTTACAGAGAAGAAGAACCTGTTACGTCATATGAAGAGCCACCTACCGGACCAAGATGCCTATACCTGTGACGAGTGTGGGAAAGACTTTGCCAGGAAGGATGCCCGAGATAGGCATCAGAAGACCCACCAGCAAGAAGGGCAGAAGTCGGCGCAGACCTACAGCTGCAGTATCTGTGACAAGGTGTTTAGCAGAGCTGATAACAGAAGAAGACATGAGGCGAGCCACAGCTACGACATGACCTGTGAAGTATGTGGCCAATACTTCAATGACCAATCCTACCTGGCACGTCACCGTGCCCTGCATGAGAGACCAGATGAAAAGGAGAGACCACCGATGAAGAGACCAGGTGTACCAGTGCTTGGACCTGTGGTGAAGCAGACCAGAACAGAGTCCCCTCCACCCATGGAGAGTCCAGCTGAACCAGTGGAGTTGCCAGAAGATCCAGAGACGAGGACCCTGTACCTGAGATACTGGAGGTCCATCCGGACAGAAGAGGCGACCGGTAACCGTGTCCAGGACCGGTACAATTTCACGCTGAACCAGTTGTCGGACTCGACCTTTGACGAGATGATGCGGTACCTGGCCAGCCAGCAGACCACAACGGTGAAGATAAACCTGTCCTTTGGTTTTATCCTGAGACACGTAGAGACTGGAGAGCTGCGCTACTACCATCCTAGCCAGAACAACGCCAGGTTTTTTGAGACGCCACATCTGATTAGAACAGCCGAAGATTTGGAGAAGTTCATCGAAGAGCTGAGCAGACACGATGTCCTGGAGTATGTGAGGCAACAGAGACCAGATACCAAATGGGTAGTCCACCTGCTGACCAACGTGACCTTCTATGTCAACAAGCTGATCCAGCATCCTATTGGTGCCAGAGTGGTTGTGCCAGACTTCTTCTTGAGGAACCAGGGTTTGGTATGTATGACTGGAGGGCCCCATGGGCCATACGAGGATGATCTGTGTTTATTTCAGATGTTTGGCTGTACACAGAGGGGCTGCAGTGACTGCAGTCGAGACTCCAGCCAAGACGTACTACAGAGAGTACATCCAGAACAGACAGATGGCTGCTGCAGAGTTCCAGGGTGTGTGTTTGGACGATTTGGTGGTGTTGGAGCAGTTGTTCCAGGTGAACGTATTTGTGTACGACCTCCAGCAGACAGAGGATGGGGATGTTGCAGCTAGATTGGTACGACGGTCGCCCTACAGCTACGAGAGCACGATGAACCTGAACCTGTACCAGCAGCATTGCAGCTACATCACAGATATGGAGAAGTACAGCCACAGTTACCTGTGTTCCAAGTGTGACCATTTATGGACCCATATTGGACATCTACATCGTTATGAGAAGACCTGCACTGGTGCTGTGATCTACAAGTTTCCTGGAGGTGTCTACCATACCAATCCTACCATCTTCGAGCAGTTGGAAGACGAGTCCATCTACGTCGCAGCAGAGGACCGGTATTATCCGTACAGAGCCACCTATGACATCGAGGTGATGTTGCAGCCGACAGATAGAAGACCTTCGGAGAAACTGGAGTGGACCAACCAACATGTCCTGCTGAGTGTGTCGGTGTGTTCCAACGTGCCTGGGTACACGGAACCAGTGTGCTTTGTGTCGGAGGGTGATTCCAGGAAGACGGTGGAGGCCTGTTTGAGCTACCTGACAGAGATCAGCGATGATGCTTACAGAAGATTGATGGAGAAGTACGAAGATGTGTTCCAGGAGATCCAGGAAAGGCTTGACAGCGATTTGGATGGGTTGAGTGACGAAGAAAGAGAACAGAAGGAGAAGAAGCGCTACCTGTACAAGATACAGCAGAAGTTGGAGCGGCACCTGAAAGAGCTGCCAGTGGTTGGATTTAACTCGGGCAAATACGATGTGAATGCCATGAAGATAGACTTTTTTGCAGAACTGGTGAAGAGTCAGAAGATCATCTACGTGGTGAAGAGAAGTAACAACTTTATGTGTGTGAAGACTGAAGTACTGAAGTTCCTGGACATCACCAACTACCTGGCTCCTGGGTTTAGCTACAGTCAGTTCCTGAAGGCCTATGGTTGCACGGAGGAGAAGGGATTTTTCCCTTATGAGTGGATGACGTCCTTGGAGAAATTGGAGGTGAACCAGCTGCCAGACCACGATGCCTTCTTCAGCAGGTTGAAGAACAGTAACATTACAGATGAAGAGTACCAGCTGTGCCAGAGAGTGTGGGAAGACCAGCAGATGACCAGCATGAGGGAGTTCCTGGTTTGGTACAACAACAAAGATGTAGAGCCTATGTTGGAAGCTATCGAGCGGATGTACCAGTACTACTACACCCAGAAAGTGGATATCTTCAAAGATGGAATCAGCGTACCAGGGTTGACGTTGAAGTACATGTTCCAGGACTTGAAGAGCTACTTCACCTTGCCAGATGAAAAGAACAAATACTTGTACCAGCTGTTCAAGAGCAACATCGTGGGAGGACACAGCATCGTGTTCCACCGATACCACGAGAGAGATGTCACCACCATTAGACCGACAGAGTACGAGGATCCCAAGACCTGCAAGAAGATCATCGGATACGATGCCAACGCCCTGTACCTGTCGTGTATCATGAATGAGATGCCAACTGCACACTTTGTTCGTCGGAAGAGCAAGACCGGGTTCCGGAGAGAGACTCCTAGAAGATACGAGAGGATGGCCATCGACTGGTTGGAATGGGAAGCTCAGCAGACTGGTTACCACATCAGACACCAGGGCAACGACAAAGAGAAGTTGATCGGGATGAGAAGATGCCTGTGGATGGTTATGTGAAGGAGACCAACATGGTGTACGAGTTCCAGGGCTGTTACTGGCATGGATATGATTGTGAGTTGAACCAGGAGAAGACAGACGAAGAAGGCCAGACGAAGGAACAACGGTACCAGCGAACCCAGCAGAAGATCCGGTACTTGGTGGACAATGGTTATGGTGTTACACAGATATGGGAATGTGAATGGGAGAAGATGAAGAAAGAAGATCCAGCTGTGGCAGATTTTGTGAAGAACAGACAGAGACCGTGTGATGGGAAGTTCAAGATGTCAGAAGAGTCTGTGTATGAAGCAGTGATGGATGGCCGGATCTTTGGTGCTGTGGAAGTCGACTTGGAAGTTCCCGACGACCTGAAGGCGAAGTTTGCCGAGATGCCACCCATCTTCAAGAATACGGAAGTGTCCAGAGACGATATCGGTGACCACATGCGGACTTATGCCGAGGAGGGGGGATCATGAACCAGAAGAGGAAGAGTTTGATTGGTAGCATGTTTGGGGAGAAGATCCTGATCATCACGCCGTTGCTGAGATGGTATGTGGAACATGGTTTGAAGTTGACGAAGATTCATCAAGTGGTGGAGTTTACCCCAGCCAGATGTTTGCAGAAGTTTGGTGACCAAGTCAGTGATGCCAGAAGAGCCTGAGATGCAGATCCCAACAAGAAGATCGTAGCTGAGACGATGAAATTGGAAGGCAACTCATCCTATGGGAAGACGGTGACCAACAAGGAGCGCCATACTGATGTGCTGTTTTGCCAGGACACGCAAGTGAGTCGACATCTGGTGGACCCATCCTTCCGGAGATGTAATCAGCTAGACGAGACAACGTTCGAGTTGGAGATGAGCAAGAAGACCATCCATCTGGACCTTCCCCTGCAGATTGGATTCTTTGTGTACCAGTACGGGAAAATGAGAATGTTGGAGTTTTATTACGACTTCCTGGATGTATTTGTGGACAGAAGGGACTTCCAGTATTGTTCCATGGACACCGATAGTGCATACATGGCTCTATCTGCAGAGACGTTGGAAGAGGTGATCAAACCAGAGATGAGACAGCGGTATGAAATGGAGAAAACCAACTGGTTTCCTAGACAGGACACTCCAGAGCATGCAGCCTAAGGCAAGAGGACTCCAGGCTTGTTCAAGGAAGAGTACAGTGGAGATGGTATCATCGCCTTGTGCAGCAAGACGTACTACTGCTTCGGAAAGGATGATAAGTTCAGTTGCAAGGGCATCAATAGGAAGACGAACGAGGTGACCAAGGAGAAGTATATGGATGTACTACTGACGAAGAGTTCCGGAACTGGTACCAACAGAGGCTTTAGAACAGTGGACAACCAGGTCTTCACCTACCTGCAAGAAAAGAGTGGCTTCTCCTACTTCTACCCGAAGAGAAAAGTGTTGGCTGATGGAGTGTCTACAGCACCGCTGGAGATTTGAACTTTGGAAGGTAGGATTCCCGACTGCCGTATTTGAAGGTGGGGAGACTTATCATTCAATGCATGAACAGCCCACTTTGTACAAAAGTCGGCTGTTTCCTGATAACAAAATTTGTACTTGTACTTAACTTTAACTTTAACTTTACTTTAACTTTTATTTTAACATTAACTTTAACATTAACTTTAACTTGGGTTCAACAAGAGATGTGATGTCTCGAACTTGAGTTTTTTTTTAACTTTAATTTAACTTTAACTTTTATTTTAACTTTGAACTTGAGTTCTACAAGAGATTGGATATCTCGAACTAAAAAGAGTACTGAGTTGATACACAAGAAGAAAATGGTTAGAGTTCCAGCAAGAAGAAGATGGTTAATGGTTAGAGTTCCATGAAAGAAGAAGATGGTTAATGGTTAGAGTTCCTGAACAATGGTTAGAGTTCCATGAAAGAAGAAGATGGTTAATGGTTAGAGTTCCTGAACAATGGTTAGAGTTAGGGTTAGAGTTGAAGCAAGAAGAAGATGGTCGAGGACAAATGGTTAGGGTTGAAGCAAGAAGAAATGGTTGAAGACGAAGTCAATGGTTAGAGTTGAAGCAAGAAGAAGATGGTTAGTGTTGAAGAAAGGTTAAAGAAGAACTGGTAACAGATACTATTCCAAAAGGTAAGTCTTTTATGTTAACTCTAACTGTTTTATTGTTTTTAATTCTTTTAAACTCTAATTACTTAGCAACTGTATCACTTTGATCCGCCATTATAGGCGTTTGTTGCTGTATAGTAACTGTATCTTAGTGATCCGCCATTATAGGCGTTTGTTGCTGTATAGTAACTGTATCATGGTGATCCACCATCTTTGGTGTTGTTGCGTTGTCTTGTTATATTAAACTTTTATTTCAACTTTAACCAGAATTTTTAAACTTTAGTTCTGTTTTGGTTGTTTGACCTTTATTTCTTTTTAACCTTCACCTAAATTTTTAAACTTTAATTTTTTTTTTAACTCTAATTACTAGCAACTGTATCACTTTGATCCGCCATTATAGGCGTTTGTTGCTTGATTGCAAGTGTATCATAGTGATCCGCCATTATAGGCGTTTGTTGTTGTTAACAAACTGGTTTGAACTGGTTGGAGTTACCCAACAGAAGACGACTGGTTCCCTAGGGTTAATGTGCCAACTGGTTATGGTTAGTGTTCCAACTGGTTCCCTAGGGTTAGAAGTAACCCATGGTACAATTATAAAAGGAGATGCACATAAATATGTTATTCAATTTAGAAGTGTACAAGCGGATCGTGCTTGCCATGTTTGAAGATGGGGTCATCAATGCTGGACGATTATATATATTATATGTGTTCACTCAAACCTACTGTGCTGAATACAAAGATAAATCAACAGAGATCTGGGCAGCTCATCATCAGTTGATCGAAGAATTAGGAAAAGTGGATTGAAGCCGTACAGAATGTAGACCAATCAAATTGCAGGGATTTCAACCAATCAGAAGCTTTGTTTACCTACTGGATTAACCAATTAGAATGCAGGAAAAGGAACCAATCAGAAGCCGTCTGACAAAATTAACTGACGAATCACAGCCATTGAGACAAAAGACTATAAAAGGCAGAGCAGAAAGACCTTCACATCAGTCATGCCTAGCAAAAAGAAGACAAATATTATTCAGAAAGCCATGGAGAAAGCTATGGGTGCCGAAGAGACGTTAAAGACACCCTTGAAGATGCCCTTAGGTGGAGGACGATATGCAGAACTAACAGAATGGAATGGGACAAAAAGAGTGGACCTGAGATTTTGGGAAACAGACAACGTTCCTACCAAAGCAGGAGTCAGCTTATCGTTAGCCCAGTGGAAAATTCTGTGTGATGCTACAGAAGTGGTGGATGACTTGATTCAAAGAGTGAAAAACAGAGAACCAGTGGATTGGAGGTATCATTTAGGAGAAGATATCTACGTCGTCATCAAAGCACCTCAGTCAGCGGTATGTGTGAGAAAGTATTTTGTTCCCAATGGTGAATGGACCTTGTTTCCTACCAAGTCGGGTGTGACCCTTACCCCATATGAATGGACGGAGTTAAAGAAGATTATAGCTGTGTTTGAAGACAGAACCAGAACTGAAACGGATGAAGATAGCTACAGAACCCAACCCGATGGTAACAGACGTGCCTGGTACAGAACTGTGACATTTACTAGTATATTAGGGTTAATAAAAATGGTATTGTATTGAATTGTTTTAATGATGCCCCAAAAAGTGTTATATTCCGATCACCAAACCCTATTCCCACCACCACTGTAGCCCACTATCCCACCACCACCACCACCCAGATACCTGAAATTT
>MJUU01003494.1:32973-62490 GCA_002080025.1 Modiolus philippinarum | reverse complement strand
ACCCATCCATATCCCACCACCACCACCACCACCACCATAGACTAGTATCCCACCACCACCAACACCACCATAGGATTTAATTTCACCACCACCACCACAATATAAATAGATGTATTGAGGAAATTTTTCGTAGTTCATCTACGACCGTCGAGAAGACCAGATGGATTCTACGACGTGTCCTACATGTGGATTCAAGTTTTCTCGAAAAGACGCACTGCAAAGACACTTAAAAAACAAACACCCAGGTCAAAGTCACGGACAATGTGTGTCAACTTTGAAACCAAAACAGAAGGAAAACCCTAATAATGCCCCAAACTGGCAGGAACTATATCCGGACACCTACCGACAGCACACACAGAAGCTACAGACATACCCTAATACCTACCTTCAAGAGCTACGGACATACTCTTGTACCTATCGAGATCTTCCGCAAGAGCTATACGCTGATCATTACGCTAACGAGAAGCATCAATATAATGAAGACGAACAATTTTGGATCAAGCCAACAGATCATCCGTACCAATTTTGGTGTGCCGATGGACTTGATTATACTCATTTCATGCCATGGATTCATCCGTTTACCAGTGTCATTGCCGGTCCCACCGGAAGTGGAAAATCGTATTTCGTAAAACGTTTTGTGACCAACATTCGTTGCATGATGTCTCTCCAAACTCAACATATTCTTTGGTGTTTTGGTGAATACCAGTCCCTATATGACACCATAGAGGGTGTCGATTTCTATGAAGGATTACCTAACCTTGATATTTTGAATCCGAACGAGAGACACTTAGTCATCATCGACGACTTAATGGCAGAGACTGACGACCGGATTGCTTCGCTGTTCACTAAGAAGAGTCATCATCGGAACATCAGTGTGATGTATATCGTACAGAATCTTTTTCATAAAGGAAAACATCATAGAACCATCAGTCTTAATACCCATTACATGGTGGTTTTTAACAGTTTAGCTCAACAGATGTTCCCTAGAAATCCCAGTTTTTTGTTGGAAGCTTTTGCAGCTGCCACTTCTGTACCTCATGGATAATTGTTATTAGATATGAAACAAGACACGCCAGATAAACTCCGTGTCAGAAATCACATTTTCCCCGGTGAAAAGCAAATCGCCTACGAAGATGCATAAAAGAACATGCAACGACAAATCATGTCACTTGAACTCTCGAACGGACGCCATGCCTTGTATCTACGTCGCCACTCCAACTGGAATTTGTAGAAGAAAAGGAAGAACCAAAACCTGGTTATCGGAAAATTCTTCCTAAACAACTCATCCAAACCCCGCAGCTAAAACCTGAGAAAAGATTGGAAGAATCGAAACCTGCATATCAACGGAAAATTCGTCATGAGCTCCCTTTTATCCAGACCAACACCTTGCATAGGAAAAGACGGGAAGAATAAAAAAAGTGTTATAAATGTCAAGAAGTAAAGAAACGCACTGAATTTGACAAGAAGAAATGAATTTGTAAAATGTGTACCGATTTTTATACCAAATGGGCCAAACTGAACAAACAAGTCAAGAAGGACCGCAAAAACTTACAAGAAGAATATACTGCCAAAAAAGTCGACACCACAACAAACCCTCATTGAACAGAAAAAAAAGAAAAAGGGAAAAAAGAGAAGAAAAAGGGGGGTAATGCAGCCTATAACGTTACAGTTATAGCCAGTCACAAGCCTGGAAAAATGCAGAGTGACCCTTGTAAATTGATCAAACAATCTGAACTCTTTTTGAAACAAGTAGGTGGCCCTAAAAAGGGCCGTTTGTTTTTTACTCTCTGTCTTCACCAAATATAACCACATTCATCGCAGTTGACAATATCGTCTATGTAGTTATGTGTGAAACAGCACGACTTCACGGTAAGTAATTCTGGAATGAGGGTTGGCAATGCATCATTTATCTCCATTAATTTCTTGAACTGTTCAAAGGTCATTTCAACCATCTTGGTTCCTTTGTGTTTCTCAATGTCGTTGTCATGGCACCAATTAAACCAGATCACTACACGCAAACTGTCCACCATCCATTTGACACCTCCTCCTAGTTTTCCATCTTGTATACCAGCATTTTTATTTTTCGAGAAGCAATCAATACAGTCGTTGATGTTATACATTTCTGACCGTAGGTTAATCCATCGTATGACTGGAAAATGTACGCAGCCTTTCTCACTTTTTAGCAACAAACCATCGTTAGTAACGTCCAAGTAGACTTGACCTCATACGTGATAACATATCTGTTCTGGCTTTCTCAGTATAGATACCAAGTCATCTCTGCGAATGGTCGTAAACACCTGACAAACGACATCAAAACCTGCTGGTCCACTTTTTTGCAATAAGTCTAACATGACTTCTATTTGCTCTTCAAAGCTCCTTAGACACTTTATGTCTTCTTTCTGTTCTATGGTAACAAGGTTTTGTTGTTCCATCATGTTCAAAACGCTGTACACTGGCATCTCCTTTAACAGCAAAGAGCGATGTTCGGCAAGTGGGTTAGCCATCCTTAATAGGAACGGCGTAAAACGCCGGTCACAAGTTTATATAGTTCAATTTATGTTGTTTCGATGACCGTCATTGGTTAGTTAATTATGGAAAAAGAAGAGTGATTGGCTGTTTTTTCTGCTTTCTGATTGGTCCACATTATGTACACCTTCAATCCACTTTTTTGTTTCGTTACGACTTGTTTCGACAGGTTCAGACGCGTCCATACACGTTCCCTCAAAACGCGGGAAAAATATAAGCCAGAGTTATCTCCCCCTTGACGAACGCGGACGCGACAGAAGACACCTAGCAACATTGTGCTTAACAACCCTTTGAATGGCCGCGACGAACGCAGACCTGATGGAAGACACCCAAAAAACGCGGGAACTCCCAAGAGTTATGTCCCTTTGACAAATGCGGACCTGATAGAAGACACCCCAAAAAACATGGGTATTCCCAAGTGTAATGTCCCTTTGACGAACGCGGACCTGATAGAAGACACCCAAAAAACCATGGGTATTCCCAAGAGTTATGTCCCTTTGACAAACGCGGACCTGATAGAAGACATCCAAAAAAAACATGGATAATCCAAAGAGTAATGTCCCTTTGACGAACGCAGACCTGATAGAAGACACCCAAAAAAAACGCGGGAACTCCCAAGAGTTATGTCCCTTTGACGAATGCGCACCTGATAGAAGACACCTACAGAAATACAATGGTAACTGCTGAATGACCACGCCTGGATATTAGGTTAAACATTAGAGTGCAGAACAATACTGAAAAAGGGGCTGAAAAGGTATAACAACATTTAAAAAAGATTGGGATAATGGAGAAAATTGGATGAAAAAAGTAGAAAATACAAAGAACAACATTGAAAAGGGGCAAAATGCTATTAAAACATTTAAAAAAGGATATTAGTCTAAACATTGGCTTGCAGAACAATACTACAAAGGGGTTGAAAAGGTATACCAACATTTAAAAAGGGTGAGACAAGGGAAAAATTGGATGAAAAGAGAAGAAAATACAAAGAACATTGAAAAAGGGATGTAATACTATATAAACATCTGAAAGACCATGTCCGAGTCGTTCCGACTATGGAAAATACCCGACTTCCGGTTAACACATGGGGCTACGCCCACTCCCGGTCACGCATGTACACTGTAATAAGGTCAACTGTGACCCCTGCGGAGTCTTGCACTCTTTTAACCCATCATTTCCGGTCAACATGGCTACTTACAGTAGATACACACCAACTTCCGGTTGACATATGGGGCTACGCCCACTTCCGGTCGCGCATGCGCGCTCGACTAAAGTCATACGAGGCCCCTGCGGGGTCACGTGTTGTTCCAACACGTCATTTCCAGTCAATAGGCCCGTAAAGGGCCTCAAAAAGGGCTACTTCCGGTTGAGCATGCGCATCATAAACACGTCTACATCTGGTCACGTGACTTCCGCTTATGGTCACGTGACTCCCGGTGACGCCGTTTCCGGTCTACGTCACTTCCGGTGACGTCACTTCCGGTGATCCACCACGATCCACCACCACAAATGTGAGTTTGTTCGTGCCCATATACTACTCATCTGCACTAGTTTGTATAAGGACAGTTACATTGTACAGTATGCTGTGGTTAGCTCGCCGAAAATGTTCACCTAGTTTGCAATCCTTTCCATTGGTGACGCTCTGTTTATGTTCGACAAAGTGATCACCCAATCAACGGCAATGGGCTGTTAACGCTGTAGGATGATCTATGTGGGTGAGACTTGCCGTAGATTAGGTGATCGGCCGAAACGTTGTACAGTCATCCCTTCTTTCCATTTTTTGTCATTTTTATATGTTTTTTTAATTTGTATATTTTTGTGTTTTTTACTTTTTAATCGTGGCCAACTATACCATTTTCATTTTGTTCTATAGTTAATTTGTGGCCATTGCACAATGTATTTTTAAACTATGTCATACGCTGCTGAATAAAATTTTTACAAGGCAAATGCTAAAAGGCAAATGATTTTACGGACACACACACTTTAATTCTTAGTATATATGAATGGCAATATTATGCATGTAAACTATGGATTCTTACATCCTGAAAATAGTACTTTGCGTGTATTTTAATTATGCAATACACTGTACTGAAAGTATCAACTTATGAAATATAATAGTCTACATGTGTCCAAGGATTGGAATAAAGAAGATAACAGGAAACACCTACAATGGCCGAAAAACATAGCCACATGCCAGAAAGTAAATAGGTATTGCACAAGAAAAAACCCACAATAAAAATACAAAAGACAAACATAAACAACGATAGGAACTCGGGACAGCCGTATCGTGTGGTTCTTCCGATCTTCTGTGCGATATCAAATATGAAATATGCAAACTCAAGTAAACGGATTTACATGTTTATTTCATCATCGATGTCATTGATATAAACGATTAGGACAATAACTTTTATTCAAAAATAATTAAGAATATATATTTCGATTCGTTTCGTTTCATTTCGATTTCATTTCGTTTCGATTTATTTCGTTTCGTTTCGTTTTATTTCGTTTCGTTTCGATTCATTTCGTTTCGTTTCGTTTCGTTTCGATTTCGTTTCGCGGTTTATATGTACTCTGACAAAATGGCCAGAGGTGTGTTATCCAGACATTGTCAACTACCTAGTCCATAGCAAGAGTGCTTATACGTTAGCGGAGTTGCAGGCATACAAATCCTTACAGGCTTACAATTATCTTATAAGTGGATTTGTGCAAGATATTAAACACTTGAAGATTGAAAACAAAAGTGTGTTTCTGGCCAAAGTGAAACATTCCCAGAGAATGAATGAGGCTTCATTGTCGCCATGGGTTATAACTGACAGCGACGGTAGCATTGTATCAGGACACTGTACATGTATGGCTGGTATTGGAGAGGTTTGCTCCCACGTTGGTGCCATGTTATTTGCTGTTGAAGCTGCTGTTAAGATAAGAAACAACAAGACAGTCACTGAAGAAAAGGCTTACTGGCTACTTCCCTCAGCAGTTTCAAAGGTAACTAATTAGTTAATAATTTGACTACCCTACATGTATTACTTAATTGGTATAGAAAAAATTAGGGAAGTTGTTGATATTATATGTTCATTTTGTTACTAGTATTTCCATTGACATTGTTCGGGGGCTAAATTAAACGGAGGGGTAAGTGTATGGTGTATAGCTACTAAAAAATGACTAGTTCGATGTATGAGTACATTGCTAGCTGCGTGCTATACAAATGTACATAAATATATAATGAACAAGTATTAAACTAGTATAAATAATAAAAATGTTACATTTAAATATGAACTTTACCACCCTCAAGCTCATTGCTAATTCGGATTAGCTGTGCATCACAAGACACATTAACTGTGCATCACAAGACACATACTGCATCATTTGTAAGTTCCGCAATGTGACCATCTTCGAACTATCGAGTATGATATGTAATGAATTTACACATTAACATAGCATATGATTTCATGGCTCTATGTTGACTTTATAATATAAATACATGTACTAGTAGAAGACACCATTCATCACACGTAATCACTCCTTATGTGCACACGTGATTGGATCAGCTCCAAATTTGACCGCCATATTGGGTATGTGGACTTCCAGTGACAGATTGGTTCTTGGACATATGGATCTCACCAATGTTCACAATTTGCACTTGGACCAATGTTGACGTCCCGATGCTACCCGATTTGGAACACGATATGGACACTCCTATCACCAGCCGGGGAAACATTGATACAGACACATCGTCTTCAGCTGGACGACCGATCGTTCGACGACTTAGGAGCAACCCCGCCGGAGATAAACTTGGACACTCCAGTTGGCCTCTGTCGGGATAGTACCAGTCTTCCTTCGACCTGGACACCCCCAGTTGTTGACCATATCTTCAGTAGGGTGGTCCGGAGTAGCTGATCAACTATGGCCCTGAAAAGGAACTTTTGTTGATAGTCAAGAAAGAAGAATACCACCTTTAGATGGGAAGAAAGTACATCGGGCGCAATACCCCAAGTGGGTAGCCGCCGTCTTAACCCAATTACTACTACTACTACACCATTATCAAGATATTTATTTCATTGATCTTTATTTCAGGTGAACTACAAAAGTATTCAGGACATTGACCTCACATCAGTAAAAATGAAGAAAAAGCAGATGTACCTTGCAATAGCCAGTGGTGAACCAGTGAAAGGACTGAAACAGCGAAAACTGCCAGATGTTCAAGAACCAAATGAGGAAGAACTATCGTCTCTATATAGCGCACTGGATTTAACCAAGAATAGACCTGTTGTACTATCCCTTGTCCCAGGATATGCTAAGAAATACAAGCCAAGAGTTTTGCAAGCCAAATAATCAAAAGTACTGACTGACCTTTACGATGATAAGTTGTCAAATGCTCTGCCGTCTACAGTGTTGGAACATTCAGCAAATGTTTTCAAAGAAATAAAGGTCACTGAGGAGGAAGCGAATAACTGCGAAATGGATACAAGAGATCAGTCAAGCTGTAAGCAGTGGTTTAGCTTCAGAAGTGGAAGGATAACTGCGTCGAGAATGAAGGCAGTGTGCAGAACATCAGTTGGAAATCCTTCAAAAAGTCTGATAAAAGAAATATGTTATCCAACTGGGAAAAAGTTCACTTCAAAAGCAGTTGAATGGGGATGCAAACACGAGGCGACAGCTCGCAATCAGTATGTTGCTGAAATGACCAAGAATCATGACAACTTTATGATGAGAAAAATTGGTTTTGTCATCGATACTAGATATCCTTTTCTCTAATTCTTGTTCAAAATAAATACTTCCCAAATGATGTTAGATGAACTTAATAATCAACATGTTTAGACATTGATCTCACTTGCTGATAGGTTGTCTCGTGTCAGTTTCTAGAAATAGTGCAACCGGATGTTGATGAAATTAACACCTGCATCATTGTCTAGCGAATTGATTTTTACATTTTTATGACTAAAATAACTAAATTAATTGATAATATGACATTTTTTATCAAAAATATTACATTCAACACCCCTTTCAATGAAAGGCGCAATGATACACATAGCAACGATGATAGCAACAAAATGGCGGCATACTAGCGACTGGAGACTATGGAGATCGCTTTACGTCAAATAAATTGAGTAGGAATTAGAGAAAAAATCTCTAACATTGTTTTCCGGTTTATTACGATAATTTCTCACATCTCGATAGTTAAATTTTCACATTTTAAAGTTCTCGGATAAACCTCGAACTTTAAAATGTGAAAATTTAACTATCTCGATGTGAGAAATATACGTAATAAACTGGAAACAATGTTAGAGACTATATATATTGGAGCAAGCCCCGATGAATTAGCGAGTTATGACTGTTGTGGCGAGTAGTTAATATGGCGAAAAAGCCGTATGTTTTGAAAACGTGTTTTCAAAACATACGGCTTTTTCGCCATATTAACTACTACCCAGGAGCATGTAACAAAAACATGTTTGCGTTTTTTGTTTCTACAACGGTTGAGTCTTTACTTTAAGCACTCCAGAAGTAAAAAGTAGTACACAATAAATAAATCCGTAGGTTTTCGGAAACACGTTTATTTATTCTCCAACGGTTGAGACTTTGTTTTAAGCAATCCAGAAGTATATAACAAATAAATGTACTCACGTTTTTCTACAACACTTAAGACTTTACTTTTAAGTTACAAATTTTGGACTTTCTTTATCATTTTCCGGCGGAATTTTAATCTCACCTATTTTTGTTTTTTCCTTGTAAAAAGTATTCACAATATTTAAAATATCTTTAAATTCTTCTCCGGAAATTTTCTCATCTTTTAAAGCCTGACTTATTTCGTTTGCAACCTTAAACTCAAACTCTCTTGCCAAAGCAAGTATTTTCTCCAATTGTTTTTGTCGTTTTGTTTTTCTGTTGGACAACGCATTTAAAATAAAAATAGTAAGGTTCATTATACCAAAACCTGAGGCCGAAATACCGACTGCAGAGCCAATTGTAATAATATTTAAACTAGTACAAATGGTAAGCGCAGATGATATAATGTTGGCTGTTTGTTTGTTTTTTTCTAGTTTCTTTTCACATGTCCGAACTTCTGAACATAAATCTTGCTTCAAGCTGTCCAAGGCACGACTTCTAAACTCTGTCATATTTTTATATAAGAAAGAAAATAATAATTTAGTAGTAAAAAAATGTTTAGAGGAACACAGTTCTGCGATCGATATGAGTATTGTAACTTTTTACTTGACACTCCTATAAGAACTCCCCCAAATGGACAAGCACAAGTCAAAACGGATTATAAATTTAGTATAAACGATAGGGCTTCGTTTTATTACTGGTACAATGGGTATTTTTTGATCAAGTTCAAAGTAGATAAACTAGCTGACGGAACAGCACCAGATGATAACACAGTATCTGTTATTTCAGACGTAACCAATTTTCTCAGTCAAATGACAGTTAGACAAAATGGAAAAATAGTGTACGACTGTAATAATCTATCACTTGCAAATCACGTTAAATCATTGCTTACTTTTTCAGACAGATATGTGAATAGTTTAGGTAAAAACAGCTTTATTTACCCGGATAATGTTGCAGCTACTGCTGATAATACAGGATTTGCCACGAGAACCGCGCTCACAAATGCACTTGCAGAGGTAACAGCAGAAATACCACTGAACAGATTTTCATTCTCCCAATCACTAGAACAAAATCTTTTACCCCCAGCACAGATGGGAATAACCGTAGAAATAAACAACGACACTTACTTGCTGTTCAAGGCCGCTGGTGCTGATGACGGTAGAGTTGTAATTACACACTTTGAACTTTGGATCCCCAGACTAAAACTAAATTCTGTTGGTTTGTCGACCGTACTTCAGAATTACATGAAACCGAGGCGGTGGACATACCAAAGAGAATCCATTCACACTAGTAGCTCGAGTCAATCTGTTGAAGGGTCGTACCGCATTACAACAGGAATAAAACACCCAAAACACGTTATCATATTCTTACAAAGGGGTGGTAAGTATAATGATCAACTCCAAAATCCTCTGTTACTCGACACTTTCAAAGTAAATGCAGCAAACACAAATTGTACCCTCCTGACAGCAAGATTAGAAGTTGGCGCCGGCACGTTTTACCCGGACACGGGATATAGCTCGACTCAAATCATCAGAATCTTCAGAGATGCCTGTAATTTTAAACCCAATGCAAGCAACGATTATGACACCGGGAACATGCTTACCCTTAGCAACTTTGGTTCCCTATACGGATTAATCTATTTTGATTTGACTTACGCAGACGAATCGGTGAGTATGGAGAACACATCCCTGACTCTGCATTACAGATTGAACATTCCCCAAGCCGCTGCCTACCGAATCTTTGCCCTTGTACTGAACGAAGAAGATATAATTTTGGACACAATTGGAAATGATATAGTAATTATCAAAGGTATTAAAAAAATGAGTAAATACGTTAACTATAGTCTTGGTTTATCGAAGGTCAGAGAAAGAATTTAGCTAAAGCATACAAAAACATATCTTCTCTAACATTAAGACTAACAAACAACCAATTAACAGGGGATTTTCCTATGGCGCTAACACAAACACAAATAAATAAAATACAGAAAGCAAAGGCCTCTGGTACTGGGGTTCATATAAGAATTTCAAAGACAAAAATGACAAAACAATCACAAAACGGAGGTTTTCTTGGAGCACTTGCTAAACTTGCACTTCCGGTTATAAAGACAGTGGCATCCAAACTATTACCTGCTCTTGGCATCGGAGCGGCCTCCCCTCTAGCTGAAACCGGGATGAAAAAGGTGTTTGGTAGCAGTTTAACAGCAGACGTACCACACAACAAAATCACCACCCTCTTACAAAAACCCTACGTTGACCACCTAACAAAAACACAGAAAGAGCAATTGCAGTCAGCACTCAAAAAGAAATCAGGAACTGGTCTTAGAATTACAAAAAGACAACAGACCGGTGGATTCCTTGGTATGTTAGCCAGTTTGGCAGTGACATTGCTAACCGGTTTAATGGGTAATGGACTACAAATTGAACGCCCATCTGGTAGAGGACTACAAGTAGACAGCGTACGCAGACCCTACGTCAAGCAAAAAAAAAGTGCCTACGGCAGACGCTTGAACCGCTAACTAACTTCGATATTTTAGACTGGGTTGATAAACTACGTATTACCTCTTTCAGAGGGGTTTATAGTAGGGACAATCTACCACCAAGACCAAACAAGAATGAGTGTGGTACTCTTAATTTGGACGCTACAAGTGGTGCCGGTACTCATTGGGTGTGTTGGGACTTTCGTAATAAGAGGAATATTTACTTTGATAGTTATGGTCTTTCACCACCACAAGAATTTATTGACTATATAAAGGGTAAATACAGACGTAACACAATCCAGTACCAACACAAACTAAGTGTTCTATGTGGCTACTTCTGTCTATTCTTTCTACGAGAAGCACAAGAGAAAGACATCTACAATATAATGTACAAAGACCTTAGTGCCCGCGGCAGTCCGACGGATACAATAAAAAGTGAAATACTATTAAAAGAGTACTTCAAAAAATGAGCTACTGCGTAAAAGAAAAAAGAGTCACAGAGTCTCTTTCTCCAAGAATCGTACAATCATCCAACGGTAAGTTTATAGAATACAGCACGTGTGCCAGCTGCAAAATCACGAAAACCAAGTTTGTGGCTTCACCAGTGCGTGGCACCGCAGGCGGTAAACTTGACATACACAAGGCCATCAAACCTGTAATGCCGAAGGGCGGAATTACTCTCCCAGGAACAAATTACTGTGGGCCTTCCAACGCAATGGACGTACCCACCAATAACAAATTAGATAGGGTTTGTAGGAGTCATGATCTTTGTTATGATGCGCAGCACGACAAACGGAAATGTGACAAGAAGATGATGTCTGACCTAAAACAAGTAAAACCATCATCAGTCGGTGAAGCTGTAAACAAAAAGATAGTTCAGGGTGTAATAGGAGCAAAAAGCAAACTGGGACTCGGTGTAAAAAAAAAGGAGAAAATAAAGTGGACAGACAAACTAGCAGAAGAACTACATAAGCAAGCAAAAAGAAAGTTCCCTCTCAGACAAGGAAGAGTATCACATGTCGATGACACCTGGAGTAATTCCAGTAACTCTTCGCGCACCCGCACTTTAAAGTTTATTCCTCTAAGAGGACAGTACAAATGTACGATCTTCTCTTTCTCTTGAAGACCAAGTATATCGAAAACTCCGTTTGGCAGTCCTCCCAAAGTTATCACTGAATCACTATTCATCTTTTTTAACTGATTTTTATCATATAAATTACACTAAAACTTAATTTCGACTTCAATGACATTTAGTGAGGTCATTGGAGAAACTAGCCAAACGATTCCGGTTTGGGCTATAACTCCAAAGAATATTTCGTCGTTCTTTTCAAACGTCTGACTCATTTTCATCTCCAATTGATTATAACCACCGATGGATTTCCTGGTCTCTAGAATTTCGGTGCTAGTTATTGGTATCAGCCCTTTTTTGTAACATGAGATGTACGGAGGAGTATCTTGTCTCATACCCCCGATGCACAAACGGACAGTAATTGTGGGTGTACACTTATCCTTGAATTATTCACTGCTGAAACCCATTCCCGGGTGAGTGTAAGATCTTCCCTTTGATTTTAAATGGTTTATCAAAAGTCAAGTTGTTGTCTGGAAGCCCGATCGGTATCGGAGTTACACGAGGAGCAATAGGGTACGTAGACATACCGAATAGACCGCCCAGAGAGTAACTAAAAGTGTATGGTGTTGTGTTAACCGGATGATTCAGATATACATGTTGGTATTGTTCCTCCGGGGTTAGACTAAATTTTCTTACCCGATAACCCATTTCTCCTCTTATACTAATCATCACATATTTAGCAATATAACCCAGGTGCAATTTGGCTTCTTGAGCCCCATTAGAAAGACCAACGGAATACTCTTTTTTCCATTGTTCTAAGTTCTCTGCAGGGTGATGAATTTCACTTCCAAAATCATTCCAAGTATGACACTCTATGGAACACGTTTTACCATTTAGTTCAATGTCGATATTGGCGATTATCTTTTTTTGATATAGACCTATAACGTCACGCTCTCTAATTACTCTGTATTCAGCAGTTTTGCTGTTAGTATGATCCGTGACAATACCGGCAAATCTTGTTTCTGAGAAATCTAGTTCAGAACCGTAATCACGGATAGAATATTGAATATCTTTCCCAATACTCTGTAGGAATCGGAACAACGAATGAGTGGGTTTCTGAAATTCGACCACCGCAATCCTACTCTTCCCGCTTAATTTCATAACTGATGGAAGGACTCCCCCGTAAATACCATGGTTAAAAAGAAGTGAACAAGTAGCGCTATTTCTTATTTTCTCGATATGAAAAAGTGTTATCTCGTCCTTATTATCTGTTCTTACTCTTGTGAAAGATATTTCCTTTGATGCGCTCAATTGATTTATTTTCAGCATGATCTTAATTTGGTTAGTAAATACGCGCTCTTCTGGCGCATAAAATACTAGATGCGCACCAAACAAATAAAGACTGCCGTCCGTCTGGTTTAGGGTTAGTTTCCAGTTGTCGGGATCCTCCTCTATATCACCGTTGTTATAGGATTCGTCCGATAACCACTTGACTTTTATATTCGAAGAAAAATCATAATATCCGGGTTTCACACTTGCAAGAAATGATGCAGCTCTGTTTTTCTCGTACTTTTTTTCTCCTGTTTAATTGAAAAATCTCCTTAATTCTCTCTTGTTATCCTTAATTTTAGTATCTATTTCACTTTTCGTATAACCCTCATAATCGGCTAGCTTGGCGTCTGCCTCAGTCTTAGTATAAACAGGGTCTAGTGCATCAAATTTGGCGTCTACCTCAGTCCTAGTATAAACAGGGTCTAGCTTGGCGTCTACCTCAGTCTTAGTATAAACAGTACTTATTTTTTTCTCAAGTTGTGATAGGTGAATTGGTCTTAGAAACTGTCTGTGCAAGTCTTTTCTTAGTTCTCGTTCACTTGCAGCAACAAAAGCCTTACTAGCAAACTCCGCTGCAAACTTCCGTTTCTGTGTGTCTGTTTTCTGCTGCAGCGACTTCTTGTTTACCGCACAGGTTTGGTCATCTAAGTCGGTCTCGAGTCCCCTAATATACTTCTTATACATGTCCAGGTCTTTATGCGCTACCGCAGGAAAGAAAGTATCGCTTATTTGCTTTATTGATGCTACGTGGTCGTTGCCGGAACCGGGTGAAAGACCTATGGTTTTGTTCCCACCCATATCCAAATCTTGTCCTTTACGGAAACACTCTCTACTCACTCTATCTAACTGAGTCTTGCTCGCATACTTACTTAGCACTACATCAAAATTAGTCTCCGTTTGTCCTACCGGACCTCCTGACACCGTCTGAGATATTTCATTAAATATACCCATTTTTATTACTTATCTTTTATAAAAGGAAGAAAAAATGTTGGAAGAACTAAAGGATCTAGCTCAAAAGAAGTCAAAAGCAGAGAAAGCGGTACAGGACTTCAAAATGAAGAAGGAAAAAGAAAAAATAAGAAAAAGTGTACGGTCGGGTAGACTCAAGGAATTCTTTGAACCAGTAACGAAAGCAATAGAAAAAATACCAGAAACAAGGATAACACCACAAGTTGGTCAGCTAGTGCCTGCGGCAGTACCCGTGCCTAATATTATGGATCTTCCTGTTCCTCTTGCGATAGAGGAACCGGAGGAACCGGAGGAACCGGAGGAACAGGAGGAACCGAAGATAGTCGAAATGGAACCAGGTGGCGTGAATATCAGTAAGTATGATGCCGAGGAACAACTAGAAAATAAAGATCAGTAGGGCAAAGGGTATGAATGTGTTGCTGGGAAAATGAAATCCGGGGCGCAATTTCCACAAGATATCAAATATCTCCAGGACAAAAATAAAAAGTATTACCAGAAATTGCAGGGGAAAATTGGGAAAGATTTAGCGTCTAAGGGGTCGTACAAAATAGACACTACCGGCTCCTTTTCTGATCTACAGCTGGATTTGGAACAGCTTCTCGAATATAAAAGGTTGTACGGACTAGACAATAAAGGACAACAAGTAGCAGACGAAAGGGTGCACGACGACTTCGTCGACCTAGTGACAAAGAGGTACAACCCCAAAAAAGCGTATTCTGATTCTGCAAAGCGGATATTTAGAAAACTAGTTGCGCTGTCGCAACACCCTCTGGTAAAGACAAGTGGCAAATATAAGAATATTTTGTGTGGCTCGACTAGTCTTGTAGATCGGTTAGAGCTTTTGATTGCTGGTATCGAGTCTGGTAATACCAGTGACGAACTAGTAAACGAAGGAATGACTATTCTGAACGCTCTTCTGTCGAATAAGGATATAACGGAAGATCAGCATGAAGGGATTTATAGAAAATATTTTGAGTAATAAAAAATGGATCAAAGGATAACACTTTCTAGTTATGCAGGTAAAGGAACCCCTTCTGATTTTTGTGACCCAGTTCGAAGAACCCTTGGTACTAGATAAGAATAAGCAGTATGTCTTCGGTTTGTCTCAAATAAATAGTATTACTTACAGTTGGTATAATGGTTCTGAGTTCTATGGTAACAAGAAAATAAAATATAGTCTTGATTCTAAGAGTGTCTATGACCCTGGGAAAATATTCAAGGAATTGACATTTGCTGATGGTAACTACAGCTACGGGGACATATCCTCTTATATAGCGGAATTTCTATCGGTAAACGATAAAGTCGAAGACAGTGTAATAAAACTAGACTTTGATCTGACGAGCTTTAAGGTGTTATTTACACTAGAGGGAGGTGCGGTACTAGACTTGAGAGATGGGAACTTTGCCGAGTTAATCGGGTTCGACAAAAAATAATAAAGGAGACGGAATACGGTAGTAAATTGCCTAACATCACTAACGGGATAGATAGTATTTATGTTCATCGTGATTTGATCACTAGTTCCGTTGTAGACGGTAAGTCGGGTGACGTAATCTACGTTTTTAGTACTGCAAATCTAACTCGTAGTTACCCGTTAGAGAGAACACCGTACCACATAGGATATTCGAGAGTAAACAAAACAAGGATTGACTCGATTCGTGTTTGGGTGACCGACGCAGACGGTAGAAATATAGACCCGAATGGTGTTCACACCAGTTTTACTTTTATTCTGAGAGAAATATCAACGGTAAGAAAAAATGAGAAAAGTATATAGTAAGGAGTTAGGAACATACATTTTTGTTGACCCGGTAACGAGAGTGCCTACGGCAGAACAAATAGGTGGTGGTCTATTCGACAGCATATTTGGTACTGCCGTAGGCACTGCTGCAAAGCAACTGGCAAAAGAGACGATAAAGAAATCTGCCGTTGCAGCATTAGACACTGGGAGTAAAAAACTTGGTGAAAAAGTGGGAGAGTTCGTTTAACTTGTCCAGAATGTTTCGAATAAGAAACTGCTTCATCCAGTAGTAGCAAGAAAGGATGAAAAAGGGGCAACTAAATGGGACTTAAAAGACTCGGAGGGTTGTGCCTTCCACCTATAAAGTATTTCACAATAGAAGATTGGTCTTGTTGCGAACAAATATAGTCGTCAAAAATTACGATTTTTTGTTTGTCATCAGAATCTGATAGTTCGTCGATGTCTTCAACTTCATCATTAGATAGTTGCACCAAGTCTTCCAGAGACACTCCTAGTTTTTCCGCTATTTCCTTGAATCTTAGTTCCTTGTAATAATGCTGCTCCAAATTTTTTGCGTAAAGAATAATTTTGTCGTACCCGGCACCTGAATAGGTTTTCAGGGGCTTTGGCTACAGAGCTGCCGGGCGCGTCCCCAGGTGGTGGATAGGGGAATGCCCTGTCTTTGCGGGGTAGTCAGGTCATAATACGGAAAGCCTGACCGCGAACCATTGTAGCCAAACTGTGTGGAGAAACGCCACGCTCCATGCAGTATAAAGACCCCTTCTATATTTCTCTAAAGAGAGCAGACGCACTGGGTGTCGTATAGAAGGCTAAATTTCCTGCCCCTACCCATTTCTCCCCTTTTCCAGTGGCAATCAAAAGTCGTTGCCCCGGTTGTCCCTTCCACCTTTATTTCTTTCTTCTTTTACTTACAATTTGTTTTGAATTGATTAACTTGTTCTCGTCCTGATATAGCTGAAATATTGCTCATTGGACGTTAAACTCTAACTAATCAATCAATCAATAATTTTGTCGTAAAACAATAAGGGTTTAAATAAAAGGTGCATTAGCAAATTTGTTTTACCAGATCCACTCGGCCCAACAATGAGTAAACGGAAAAAATCACTTGGCATATTTTTTACTCCTTGTATTGTTTTAAAATTGTTCGTATTAGAATTTTCCGAAAAATATCTAGGAATCGTTGTCATTTTTATAACCTAAAGATTTATGAGATAAATAAAAACCATAATGTTGTTTTAGGTAGGAGTGCTTAAAAACAAAGTCTTAAGTGTTGTAGAAAAACGTGAGTACATTTATTTGTTATATACTTCTGGACTGCTTAAAACAAAGTCTCAACCGTTGGAGAATAAATAAACGTGTTTCCGAAAACCTAAGGATTTATTTGTTGTGTACTACTTTTTACTTCTGGAGTGCTTAAAGTAAAGACTCAACCGTTGTAGAAACAAAAAACGTAAACATGTTTTTGTTACATGCTCCTGGGTAGTAGTTAATATGGCGAAAAAGCCGTATGTTTTGAAAACGTGTTTTCAAAACATACGGCTTTTTCGCCATATTAACTACTGTGGCGAAGTCCTTGTTGAAATTAAATGTCCATTTTGCAAACAAAATTCTACAGTAGATGACAGTTATGAATGCTTAGAAAGGACACCAGAAAACAAGCTTCAACTTAAGAAAAACCATCAGTATCAAGTGCAATGTCAGCTACTTGTTACTGGAAAGGAGTATTGTGACTTAATTGTGTGGACTAATAGCGACATGTTTATAGAAAGAATACAGGTGGACTTACAAGTTACGGAAGAGATGGTTTCGAAATCAGAGAAGTTTTTTAAGGCCGTGATACTTCCCGAATTAATTGGCAAGATGTTTTCAAGGCCACTTAGAGAGCAACCAACAACGTCTGTCATTGCCTCTTTAGACAACACTCAAGCTATTACAACATCAAATCAACAAAAGGAACTGATCTGTATTTGCCAGATTGAGTATGATGAGAAATCAGCTGTTATAGGATGTGATAATGAGAGCTGTCCATACAAATAACTAAATACCGAAGTTACTGTGAATTTAAATTCTGCATATGCGCATTTCGACAACTTATGTCTCTTCAGAGCAGATAAAATCTAAACGTTTGGAAGACCATAAAGTCAAAGATGTTTAAAAACTGATAGAGAACAAATGAAATAACCAAAACGATCTAAATGTACAGCCAAAAATAGCTAAGGACAGAGCTTTGCATGAGGGAGATACTCCTTAGTTTTCAACAAAATTTGCAAAAATTAGATATTGTAAGTTTCCAAATAGAATCGGCTTTCGGGTCAGCACCGAAGTACTGACTACTGGGCTGGTTAATACCCTCGGCGACTAACAGTCCACCAGCAGTGGCATCGACCCAGTGGTAACAAATAATATATAACTAAATACCGAAGTTACTGTGAATTTAAATTCTGCATATGCGCAAATGGTGGCATTTTAAATGTGTTGGTATTAAGAGGATACCAAAAGGAAGATGGATATGTAAACATTGCCGTCATAACAAGAACTTTAATTGGACTTGTGTAAATAATGTAAATATGTGACCAAAAAAAAACTGAAAAAAAAGAAAACAAAAAACAACGTCGTCGTCTGCTAGACGGCCTGACGAGCTCTTACAGAGCGAAACGGTGAAAATGAATTAAATTTCAAATGAAATATCTATAGTTGTTTGTTTTTTTTTAATTTGACAGTTCTTTTGGTGCATTCTTTTATATTCATGTGTTGTCCCCAATTTTCAACTTTGGGAAAACATATTTGTATCAAATATTAATATAAAAACTGAAATCAAAGCGCTGGACGCTGGAAAGCTGTTAAGCATTTTATCAATGTTAGGACTTCTAAGCATGTATTTCAAAAACAAATGTGAGATCTGATCTGACTTTTTTACAAATATTTTTGAAAAATTTAAAATGCCCTGAACAAAATAAGATATATGGGGTTTTATCTTTTGATCACAAATGTTGTTTGCTTGATTACAATTCAAATGAATATATGGTTTTCAAGATCCTTTAATTCCTGGATTGACGTATCATTTTTAATGACATTCCAAATTCATCCACATTTCCAACACAAACGATGTCAATGCGTCTCAGAAAGTTTTACTAATTTGTACCTTAAGGGAATTTGGCTTTCCCCATGAAGATTAACGTGAATGCGACAAAATTGAAGTTCAGTTCCAAACACAAAAATCTTGTGTTATCCTGCAGACAGTGCAATCATGTTGCTGCGGCCGAAACGTCTCGAAATCACATTGATCGGATTCAAAATCATTTGTTTCTTATTTGTACCAAGCCTCAGTCTGTCGGACCTCAGGCTCTGTGTTGTTTGGATTGATGTTTTCTTACATCCGTCCACTGCCAGAAATTCCATCCCTGCTTCCGCATTGGGGCAAAATGAATTGAAACAAAAGAGGGAAACACTGCAAGTGATAAATGGTCAGCAAGCGAGCAGTTCCCCCAATTTGTCGCAAATCAGTTCGCCATTACCCAATACATACTTGATTACGCTTCCATAGAGAAGCCGGTCGCTATCCAGTACGCCGTACAAGATAAAGTTTAAAACTGTACCACTAATTCATTTTTATACATATGCATAATTGTGCATATTAAATTCAAAAGATTTAAAAAAGTCATATAATTTATCCTACAGAGAATAATTTCTAACTTCGGTATTTTGATATTTCTAAATTCTTTTCAAAAACGGCATTTGCAGACGAGCCGTACAATGTAAGTAAATTCTTAGCTCTACAACGCTGGAGGTACACGCATGCGCACGCCTGTCCAGAAAATGTAAACATTGAAGACGGGCCGAGAACATGAATAAGCTTAAACCTTTTTAAATGATAAGATGCTAATATAAACAATAAAACGATCAAAGGTCATGATGATGAGATTCATACAGCTTTACGAGTTACAATTTTTTTAGGTGATCGTAGAAGTTACTATGCTTCCATTCATACAATAGTTGTAAAAATTATAGTAAAAATTATAGCGCACCGCGGGAATTTTTTATGAACCGAATCGTGAATTACGTTTGTCAAATAAAGGTACATTTTCATGCTGTTTTTTGTAAGAACTGAATATACTTTCAGTCTGAACATTTTCAAAGGAAATAATTTGAATTTGACGATTAGTTTCTCACAAACTACTGCCAGACTTGAACTACGTTATTGCGTATGTGATGTCTGCTAGGTACATCTGGCTAGTGTCTAGTCTGGACCGAAAGCAACGGTATTAAGCTGCTCAACAGCTTAAAAATGGACATAATATACATCATATACCTGATATAGAAATTAACAAATCTATATATGGGAAATGTCATATCCAATTAACAGGTTGTCAATGTACCTTTGTCCATGATATTAATTTTGGTAATTGTCAAATGTCACTTACTTCCTATTTATGTCTCATTTTATTTCTCTGCAATTAGGCCGTTATAACCAAATTTCTAGATACTCGTACAGGAATTAGTAAAATCAAAGGTGACAGGCAGACAAACTCGTACAGGAATTAGTAAAATCAAGGGTGACAGGCAGACAAATTCTTTTCATTTAATCTATTATAGAGAGAAGTACTGCTACTTTTACAGAAATAGAGTAAAAAGAAATTATGAGGGGCTGAAAACAATCAGACGGGAGGGGATGAGAATCTAGGAATTTTTTTATTGTGGCCTTAAAAAAAATAACATAGTTGGCAATATTTTATTTATTAAAAAACAAACCGTTTCGCTCTGTAAGAGCTCATCAGGCCGCCTTGCAGACGACGACGGTTTTTTTCTATATTTTTGTTATTGTATCTCAACCAGACCTGGGGTAATGGTAATGTGTAATTGTAATGCAATGTAATGTTACATTTTTTCATGTAATGCAAAGTAATTTGTAATGCAAAATTTCTGCATTACAATTACATGTAATGTAATGATTACTTTTGTAAAAAATCAAGTAATGTGTCCATTACATTACATACATTCCATTACATTGTTGTCTTGAATCCAACTGAATAATATAAAAATAGAATAGTAGATAAATACTTATATTAAAACTAATAATAAAATTAAAGAAACATTTGAATAAAAATATGGACATTTACTGTGGAAAAATGTAGAAAAAAAAAGATTTGATAAAATGAATATAATATTTTTCAAAATTCTAAATTTGATATTTATTCTGTTTGCATTGTTTCCATTAATTTTCTACAGACTCTTTAGCAAAAAATGTACAAATAAAAAGTGAACATTTTTGACATCAAACTGTGTTGTGTTATATCACTGATTGATAAGTAATGTTTTTACAGCAATCAAATTAATCCTGTGTTCAATTTGTGTTTGTCCTAATTAGGCATTATACAGGATAATCATTTTGATGACATGTTAATTAATTTCCTTTTAAACATCTTCTGGTAGATGTAGAACTTATATTTATCACACAACAAAAATACATGTAAATCTAGTAGATTTGTACATGTGCAGTGGCCCTCTTTTCAAATTTGTCTGTGAAATAATATTTAAATGTTTCAAATATCATGAAATTAATTGCAAATATAAATAGCAGATAATACCATGTAGACCATAAATCACAATTTCAAAATGGCAGAAGACTATGGATGGACAATTAATCAATGGCTGGAAAGGTAAACTTTCCGGATCTTTGTTCTCTTTTTGGTGATATTTTTTAAGCCCAAATTATGATCAAATGCAGTGGAAATGTAAACTATATAAAGTTAACACAGTTGAGCAGAAGTGGTCTATAAAGTTGTTTGTTTTTTTGTCTTAATCATACTCATGTTGCTGTATTTTGATTGATGCCTTCATGGGTTCTTGATTAGTTTAATAAAATTCTATTTTATAGGTGATTTACAATGCATCATATGTGCCTAGTTTCATAAAATTTTTCTTTGAATAATGTTTTTATCTATTTTTGGCAAAAAAGTAATGTGTAATGTAATGCATTACATTGCAATGTAATTGACCCCAGGCCTGTTCTCAACATATATACAGTCTATATACAATCCTTCAATCTATAACAGTTTGTCTTGTTGAAAACCTCATGTTTCAGTCAAAAGGTACAACTAACTCGCACATGTTAGACAGAGCACAGCAAACTGTTGCAATTTTGTCCAATGTTGGTATCGTATCCTTATTACAGTGCAAGTAGTCAATAGGTATAATACTTTGGAGGATGGTATACTTATTTCTCACTAAACCTATAACTGTTTCTACATGTATTCTTGTATGAGCAATTTTCCTGGTTTGTTCAATCTCTAATGGTGAAAGCTGTTTTTTTCCACGGGTGAAGGCCGGAATTTTTACCTGTGCGCAATTGAGACCAACACTCTCTTTGATGTCAAATCCTCTATCGGCCAAGACAATGTCACCGGGTATTAGTTTTGCCAATAAACCACAATTCTCGGTCAAATGTTTGTCTGTAACACGACCATCCCATCCTTTTGACAAAAAAGAAACAGCTCCTTGGGGTGTGATACCAATTAAATACTTCATAGTATTGTGGTGCTTATAGTTTGACCAGGTTTCTGCTCTAGCCAATAAATTTGAAGGCCTCTCTATGAAAACTTCAAAACAGTCAATGATAATGGACACTTTTAAACCAAAGTACTTCCTGAATTCCATAGGTATCGACATCTGGAGTTCCTCGCGATCAGGCCAGAGTATCAAGCATTTCATTCTTACATACATAATATGAATCATGTCCTGGAAAGATTTTGAAACACAGCTTGTTGAAACTTTAAACCGATAACCAAGGTCTTGCATGCTTAGATTTAAGCGAAGCTTTGTCAACACCAGCATGAGCTTCTCGAACTTAGTCAAAGCACATTTTGATGTCTCTGGAATGTGTGGCGATAAAAAAATTAAATACTGCCATCAAAGTCATATATTTCAACCCTGTATAATGCCTTACTTTCTCCTCGCCATTTTCAAGTGATTCTGGTGAGAAAACGGCCTGCTGTACCTTTTCCTTTAACTGAATATTCTCAGTCATGAGGCGCTGTAATTCAGCTCGCATCCTTATCATAATATCTGGTTCATCTGCAGACTTCGGTGTTGTTTCCTCCAAGGAACCTTTCATTGTGAACTTGATACTGTCACATGTCTTGTTACGCGGGGCTTCATTAGCATCATCCAATACTATAGCTGACTGTAAATCAAGAAGCGCCTCTGCCCTTTTAAACTTTGCCTTCTTTTCCACCCTGTTCTGTGCCCTTTCATATCTTTTCTTGGTTGACATCGCAGCTTCAACATCTTGATTCACTGGTCCTAACTTCAGGGAAGGTGCCCTAGTCTGGGTTGGTTTTGTCATATAAATTAGCTTTCTCACCTGAAATAGTACATGCTCGGGAGTACATGATTGTCAATATTTGGCATTTCTGATTTAGAAAGTAATATTATTACAACAAATATAATAATAACGTTTTTAGGGAGTCCTTCTAGAGTTTTACAGTGTAGCTTTGTTTTGATAACTCATTATGGAAGACTGTTTGATGAACACCTTTATACATATAATTCCAAAATTTACAGTGACTGCATATTATCTTGATAGACTTTTCATTGTTTTCACAAGTATCCTCAAAAAATAAATAAATTAATAAAATAATAACACCCCGACCAACTTATAATTCAACCTTTTATCTCACTTCCAAATCACGAGTTACGCAATGATAATCGGCTTACAGTTGTTTGATTTATTGATTTTGTTCACCTGTTATCGCTTCGCTCTATTTGCCCTACAACATGGCGGACGATGGAATTGTGGGTAGTAGTGTGACGTCATTGGAAAACTATCTATATGACAAAAACCGGAAACGGAACTTGCAGTTTTCATAGACTTTAAAATCTCATACGACCTGGACAAGAGTAGCATCATGATCACTTATACATCAATGGAAACAAACCACGTCCAATAACCCAAATAGCAAGAAACTAAAATTTTATAAGAAGACAAGGACAAGCCAATCGGACCAAAATATTCCTGATTTGGGACAGGCGCAAAAATTCCAAACCCTCCCCCTATGCGGTGCTACTGAACAGAGTCTGGCAGAGTCTACAAGAGTCTGGTAGAGTCTGGTGTTGATATATTACTATTTAATAGTAACCTTTATCTTTTTATTGCATTTTTGGTTGTTGAATGTCATTTTGTCTTGATAAAAAATGGATTAATTATATGTTATTTATTGCCAAGGAGATCGATCGGCGAAAAACTGTACATTTCAAGATGGCGCACACAGGGTCGGGTGTTGAAATATTGCCTTCATAATTGATTATTTTGATAAATTAGTGACGATTGTCCAAAATTAATTGCTATGTGATGGTAAAAAACCTAAATTACATCATTTATAATTTGTTATTTTTTGTCAGGGAGATCGATCGTTAACCAGACTCTATTTCTTCCGCAAAATGGCGGACACAGAGTCGTGTTAAATGTTGTCTGTTATTCTTCATAAGTGATTTTTTTTGTACATGTAGTAACGATTGTCCTCATTATCTTGCTATGTAATAATAAAATCACATAACTTATATCATTTCTTATTGTTATCTATTGTCGGGGATATCGACCAGCCTGACTCTATTTCTTCAAAATGGCGGAAACAGAGTCGGACATACGCGATATCGATTTTTTGAGTAAGTGAAACATTAGGAAATCAATGGTAATTGCATGGAAAAGACCCGAGTACAAATTCTTATTCTTTCAAAATTATATTTTCAAAAATTAATGTTATGAATTCTCCTCGTTATTTTAAGCATATCGATTTTAACTGTGAAAATAAATTAGATATCAACATCGAAAATTGACCTATTTCCCATAAGCTTAGATGAAAAATCTAGAAAACAACACCGATCCAGGTGACTTCCGGTAAATTTTATCTGCTCTGTGATTGGTCAAATCATGATTGTGATGTCATCACGGAATTATGTAAAACATTAATCCTAAGGGAAAAGGCGAGATAGGCTGATCATGACAATTTTTTTTTCAAAATTCTTTTTATAAAAATTATAACATTAAAAGGTTCTTATTTTTTTCTAGCTGTGATTTTTTTTATAAAAAATAGCAATATAATATTAATTTTCAATATAAAAAAAATAATAACTTCGCCATCGCCGGTTCCAAGAAGGAGGTTTTAATCAGAAGATAATTAATTTGCAAGAGTTGTCATTCTTTGATTTGTAATGTTATGCGAACAAAACAAACAAACAAGTAATTAAATAATTATGACAACATCTAGATAGTTTATTGAATATTTTAATCAAAAACTAATGACTGATAATAAAACACTCAAGTAATGCATTCAAAATCCATTTTAACCAGTTTATTTCCTACCAGACTCTATGGCAATCTCTGTCCGCCATTACAAACTATAGAGTCCGTTAGCGATATCTCTAAAAAAGATTACGCAATTGATAATGTACTACTTTTCTTGTTAATAAGTGAATAAATGCAATAATAAAAAAAACAACAATTAAATACCTTTATTAATGCCTATATATCTATATGTTAACACCAGACTCTACGAGACTCTTGTAGTCTCTGCCAGACTCTGTTCAGTAGCACCACCCCCCCCCCCCATGTGTGGTGAATGGCTAAAAAAACACAGAAAGACTCACAGCAAAAATCAAACTAGAAAAGTACAACTTATCAAGTCGAGTACCCTTACAATGAAGTACATAAAACATGAACAGACAATACACACAGGTACTGTCCGGACACGTGTGACAGGACAGCCTACCTGCGTTGTAGTATGTAGTAGATATATAGCCAGTGAAAATCGACTGAGCTAACAGAATATTTCTTTAGCTCATTCGGTTAGGAGGTGCTAGAAGTCCCGGGTTCGATCTTGTCCTTGACTTTTTCAATTTTGTGGGGAGATTCATCCTCTCCGGTAACAGCTTATTTGTGATAATCATAGTTATCGAGCTAAGTTTTTAACTTATGATGATTTAATCTCAAATGAAATATTTTGCAATCTTATTTTGGTTGAAATACATAGTAAAATATATAAACAGCATTTTTCACTTAAACTTTAATTTTCTGCACTTTTTGTACTGGCTGTACGAACGGCTTGACTCAAGCTAGCGAACAATTGTAGCGAACAATTAGCTAGCGAACAATTATGGGGTTTGACTAAAAACCGCAAAAGTATAATGAACTACGACGGTCCAGCGAACATTTACAGCACTAGCGAACAATTACGAAAAATATTTTAAAATAATGTAATTTTTCTTGATTTCGATTAATACCTTGATTTGGATGAAAGAATGAAAAACTTGAAATTCTTGCCTGAAAAAACTTACGGCTGACATTCAAACATTCATGGTCACTAGACAATTAATATGGTGACAGATATAGGACTGAACTTTCGTTCTACAAGCTTGCTGCAGTCATTCAAAGATGGTCGCCGGGGTGCTCAGGAACGTATTTAGGGCCAACTTTGGACATCTGGTGTGGACATTAAAAGAAGTAGCCCAGTCAGGCACTCAACACACCGACAGATATAGGCTATAACTTTCATTCTACAAAGGGATTACAAAAGTATTGCCATTGGAAACTTGTGGCAGTCATTCAAAGATGGTCACCGGGGTGCTCAGGAACGTATCTAGGGCCGACTTTTGACATCTGGTCTGGACGTAATAAGAGGTAACCCAGTCAGGAACTCAATACACCGACAGATATAGGCCCGAACTATCATTCTACCGAGGGATTTCAAAAGTATTCCCTCAGAAAACTTGTGGCAGTCATTCAAAGATGGTCATCGGGGTACTCAGGAACGTATCTAGAGCCGATTTTGGACATCTGGTGTAGACGTTATAAAAGGTGACCCAGTCAAGAATTCAACACAGCGACAGATATAGGACCGAACTATCATTCTACCAAGGGATTTCAAAAGTATTGCCTCTGAAAACTTGTGGCAGTCATTCAAAGATGGTCATAGGGGTGCTCAGGAATGTATCCAGGGCCGACTTTGGACATCTGGTGTCGACGTTATAAGAGGTAACCCAGTCAGGAACTCAACACAGCGACAGATATAGGCTCCAACTATCATTCTACCGAGGGATTTCAAAAGTATTGCCTCAGAAAACTTGAGACAGTCATTCAAAGATTTTCACCGCGGTGCTCAGGAACATATCTAGGGCCGACTTTGGACATCTGGTGTGGACGTTATAAGAGGTAACCCAGTCAGGAACTCAACACAGCGACAGATATAGGCCCGAACTATCATTCTACCGAGGGATTTCAAAAGTATTGCCTCAGAAAACTTGTGGCAGTCATTCAAAGATGGTCACCGGGGTGCTCAGGAACGTATCTAGGGCCGACTTTGGACATCTGGTGTGGACGTTATAAGAGGTAACCCAGTCAGGAACTCAATACACCGACAGATATAGGCCCGAACTATCATTCTACCAAGGGATTTCAAAAGTATTGCCTCAGAAAACTTGTGGCAGTCATTCAAAGATGGTCATAGGGGAGTTCAGGAATGTATCCAGGGCCGACTTTGGACATCTTGTGTGGACGTTATAAGAGGTAACCAAGTCAGGAACTCAACACAGCGACAGATATAGGCCCGAACTATCATTCTACCGAGGGATTTCAAAAGTATTCCCTCAGAAAACTTGTGGCAGTAATTCAAAAATGGTCACCGGGGTGTTAAGGAACGTATTTAGGGCCGACAGATCAGATGTCAAAATCGGCCCTTGATACGTTCCTAGATGTCAAAAGTCGGCCCTAGACACGTTCCTGAGCACCCCGGTGACCATCTTTGAATGACTGCCACAAGTTTTCCGAGGCAATACTTTTGAAATCCATTAATACAATGATAGTTCGGGCCTATATCTGTCGCTGTGTTGAGTTCCTAACTGGGTTACCTCTTATAACGTCCACACCAGATGTCCAAAGTCGGCCCTAGATACGTTCCTGAGCACCGCGGTGATCATCTTTGAATGACTGCCACAAGTTTTCTGAGGCAATACTTTTGAAATCCCTCGGTAGAATGATAGTTGGGGCCTATATCTGTCGCTGTATTGAGTTCCTGACTGGGTTACCTCTTATGACGTCCACACCAGGTATCCAAAGTCGGCCCTAGATTCGTTCCTGAGCACCCCGGTGACCATCTTTGAATGACTGCCACAAGGTTTCTGAGGCAATACTTTTAAAATCCCTCGGCAGAATGAAAGTTATAGCTTATTTCGTCGGTGTATTGAGTTCCTGACTGGATTACCTCTTATAACGTCCACACCAGATGTCAAAAGTCGGCCCTAGATACGTTCCTGAACACCCCGGTGACCATCTTTGAATGACTGCCAGAAGTTTTCTGAGGGAATACTTTTGAAATCCCTCTGTAGAATCATAGTTCGGGCCTATATCTGTCGCTGTGTTGAGTTCCTGACTTGGTTACCTCTTATAACGTCCACACCAGATGTCCAAAGTCGGCCCTGGATACATTCCTGAGCTCCCCTATGACCATCTTTGAATGACTGCAATAAAGTTTTCAGAGGCAATACTTTTGAAATTCCTTGGTAGAATGATAGTTCGGGCCTATACCTGTCGCTGTGTTGAATTCTTGACTGGGTCACCTCTTATAACGTCCACTCCAGATGTCCAAAATCGGCTCTAGATACGTTCCTGAGTACCCCGGTGACCATCTTTGAATGACTGCCACAAGTTTTCTGAGGCAATACTTTTAAAATCCCTCGGTAGAATGAAAGTTATAGCCTATATCTGTCGGTGTATTGAGTTCCTGACTGGGTTACCTCTTATTACATCCAGACCAGATGTCAACAGTCGGCCCTAGATACGTTCCTGCCTCGGTAGAATGATAGTTCAGGGCTATATCTGTCGCTGTGTTGAGTTCTTGACTGGGTTACCTCTTATAACGTCCACAGCAGATGTCCAAAGTCGGCCCTAGATACGTTCCTGAGCACCCCGGTGACCATCTTTGAATGACTGCCACAAGTTTTCTGAGGCAATACTTTTGAAATCCCTCGGTAGAATGAAAGTTATAGCCTATATCTGTCGGTGTATTGAGTTCCTGACTGGGTTACCTCTTATGACGTCCACACCAGGTATCCAAAGTCGGTCCTAGATTCGTTCCTGAGCACCCCGGTGACCATCTTTGAATGACTGCCACAAGGTTTCTGAGGCAATACTTTTAAAATCCCTCGGCAGAATGAAAGTTATACCTTATTTCGTCGGTGTATTGAGTTCCTGACTGGATTACCTCTTATAACGTCCACACCAGATGTCAAAAGGGCCGACTTTGGACATCTGGTGTGGACGTTATAAGAGGTAACCCAGTTAGGAACTCAACACAGCGACAGATATAGGCCCGAACTATCATTGTATTAATGGATTTCAAAAGTATTGCCTCGGAAAACTTGTGGCTGTCATTCAAACATGGTCACCGGGGTGCTCAGGAACGTATCTAGAGCCGACTTTTGACATCTAGGAACGTATCAAGGGCCGATTTTGACATCTGATCTGGACGAAATAAGAGGTAACCCAGTCAAGAACTCAATACACCGACAGATAGAGGCTATAACTTTCATTCTACCGAGGGCTTTTAAAAGTATTGCCTCAGAAAACTTGTGGCAGTCATTCAAACATGGTCACCGGGGTGCTCAGGAAGGTATCTAGGGCCGACTTTGGACATCTGCTGTGGACGTTATAAGAGGTAACCCAGTCAAGAACTCAACACAGCGACAGATATAGGCCCGAACTATCATTCTACCGAGGGATTTCAAAAGTATTGCCTCAGC
>MJUU01003494.1:3025-32766 GCA_002080025.1 Modiolus philippinarum | reverse complement strand
TCATTCTACCGAGGGATTTCAAAAGTATTGCCTCAGAAAACTTGTGGCAGTCATTCAAAGATGGTCACCGGGGTGCTCAGGAACGTATCTAGGGCCGACTTTTGACATCTGGTGTGGACGTTATAAGAGGTAACCCAGTCAAGAATTCACCACAGCGACAGATATAGGCCCGAACTATCATTCTACCGAGGGATTTCAAAAGTATTGCCTCTGAAAACTTGTGGCAGTCATTCAAAGATGGTCATACGCTATAACTTTCATTCTACGGAGGGATTTCAAAAGTATTGCCTCAGAAAACTTGTGGCCGTCATTTAAAGATGGTCACCGGGGGGCTCAGGAAGGTATCTAGGACCGACTTTGGACATCTGCTGTGGACGTTATAAGAGGTAACCCAGTCAAGAACTCAACACAGCGACAGATATAGGCCCGAACTATCAATCTACCGAGGGATTTCAAAAGTATTGCCTCAGAAAACTTGTGGCAGTCATTCAAAGATGGTCACCGGGGTACTCAGAAACGTATCTAGAGCCGATTTTGGACATCTGGTGTGGATGTTATTAGAGGTGACCCAGTCAAGAATTCAACACAGCGACAGATATAGGCCCGAACTATCATTCTACCAAGGAATTTCAAAAGTATTGCCTCTGAAAACTTGTGGCAGTCATTCAAAGATGGTCATAGGGGAGCTCAGGAATGTATCCAGGGCCGACTTTGGACATCTGGTGTGGACGTTATAAGAGGTAACCAAGTCAGGAACTCAACACAGCGACAGATATAGGCCCGAACTATCATTCTACCGAGGGATTTCAAAAGTATTCCCTCAAAAACTTGTGGCAGTCATTCAAAGATGGTCACCGGGGTGTTCAGGAACGTATCTAGGGCCGACTTTGGACATCTGGTGTGGACGTTATAAGAGGTAACCCAGTCAGGAACTCAATACACCGACGAAATAGGCTATAACTTTCATTCTGCCGAGGGATTTTAAAAGTATTGCCTCAGAAAACTTGTGGCAGTCATTCAAAGATGGTCACCGGGGTGCTCAGGAACGAATCTAGGGCCGACTTTGGATACCTGGTGTGGACGTTATAAGAGGTAACCCAGTCAGGAACTCAAAACAGCGACAGATATATGCCCCAACTATCATTCTACCGAGGGATTTCAAAAGTATTGCCTCAGAAAACTGGTGGCAGTCATTCAAAGATGGTCACCGCGGTGCTCAGGAACGTATCTAGGGCCGACTTTGGACATCTGGTGTGGACGTTATAAGAGGTAACCCAGTCAGGAACTCAACACAGCGACAGATATAGGCCCGAACTATCATTCTATTCGGGGATTTCAAAAGTATTGCCCCAGAAAACTTGTGGCACTCATTCAAAGATGGTCACCGGGGTGCTCAGGAAGTTATCTAGGGCCGACTTTGGACATCTAGGAACGTATCTAGGGCCGATTTCGACATCTGATGTGGACGTTATAAGAGGTAACCCAGTAAGGAACTCTATACACCGACAGATATAGGCTATAACTTTCCTTCTACCGAGGGATTTTAAAAGTATTGCCTCAGAAAACTTGTTGCAGTCATTCAAAGATGGTTACAGGGGTGCTCAGGAACGTATCTAGGGCCGACTTTGGATTTCTGGTGTGGACGTTAAAAGAGGTAACCCAGTCAGGAACTCAACGCAGCGACAGATATACGCCCGAACTATCATTCTACCGAGGGATTTCAAAAGTATTGCCTTAGAAAACTTCTGGCAGTCATTCAAAGATGGTCTCCGGGGTGCTCAGGAACGTATCTAGGGCCAACTTTTGACATCTGGTGTGGACGTAATAAGGGGAAACCCAGTCAAGAACTCAATACACCGACAGATATAGGCTATAACTTTCATTCTACCGAGAGATTTTAAAAGTATTGCCTCAGAAAACTTGTGGCAGTCATTCAAAGATGGTCACCGAGGTGCTCAGGAAGGTATCTAGGGCCGACTTTGAAGATCTGCTGTGGACGTTATAAGAGGTAACCCAGTCAAGAACTCAACACAGCGACAGATATAGGCCCGAACTATCATTCTACTGAGGGATTTCAAAAGTATTGCCTCAGAAAACTTGTGGCAGTCATTCAAAGATGGTCACCGGGGTACTCAGGAACGTATCTAGAGCCGATTTTGGAGATCTGGTGTGGACGTTATAAGAGTTAACCCAGTTAGGAACTCAACACAGGGACAGATATAGGCCCGAACTATCATTCTACCGAGGGATTTCAAAAGTATTGCCTCAGAAAACTTGTGGCAGTCATTCAAAGATGGTCACCGGGGTGCTCAGGAACGTATCTAGGGCCGACTTTGGACATCTGGTGTGGACGTTATAAGAGGTAACCCAGTCAGGAACTCAACACAGCGACAGATATAGGCCCCAACTATCATTCTTCCGAGGGATTTCAAAAGTAATGCCTCTGAAAACTTGTGGCAGTCATTCAAAGATGGTCACCGCGGTGCTCAGGAACGTATCTAGGGCCGACTTTGGACATCTGGTGTGGACGTTATAAGAGGTAACCCAGTCAGGAACTCAACACAGCGACAGATATAGGCCCGAACTATCATTCTACCGAGGGATTTCAAAAGTATTGCCTCAGAAAACTTCTGACAGTCATTCAAAGATGGTCACCGGGGTGCTCAGGAACGTATCTAGGGCCAACTTTTGACATCTGGTGTGGACGTAATAAGGGGTAACCCAGTCAAGAACTCAATACACCGACAGATATAGGCTATTACTTTCATTCTTCCGAGGGATTTTAAAAGTATTGCCTCTGAAAACTTGTGGCAGTGATTCAAAGATGGTCATAGGCTATAACTTTCATTCTACCGAGGGATTTCAAAAGTATTGCCTCAGAAAACTTGTGGCCGTCATTCAAAGATGGTCACCGGGGTGCTCAGGAACGTATCTAGGGCCGACTGTTGACATCTGGTCTGGACGTAATAAGAGGTAACCCAGTCAGGAACTCAACGCAGCGACAGATATAGGCCCGAACTATCATTCTACCGAGGGATTTCAAAAGTATTGCCTTAGAAAACTTCTGACAGTCATTCAAAGATGGTCACCGGAGTCCTCAGGAACGTATCTAGGGCCGACTTTGGATATCTGGTGTGGACGTTATAAGAGGTAACCCAGTCAGGAACTCAACACAGGGACAGATATAGGCCCGAACTATCATTCTACCGAGGGATTTCAAAAGTATTGCTTCTGAAAACTTGTGGCAGTGATTCAAAGATGGTCATAGGCTATAACTTTCATTCTACCGAGGGATTTCAAAAGTATTGCCTCAGAAAACTTGTGGCAGTCATTCAAAGATGGTCACCGGGGTGCTCAGGAACGTATCTAGGGCCGACTTTGGACATCTGGTGTGGACGTTATAAGAGGTAACCCAGTCAGGAACTCAATACACCGACAGATATAGGCTATAACTTTCATTCTACCGAGGGATTTTAAAAGTATTGCCTCAGAAAACTTGTGGCAGTCATTCAAAGATGGTCACCGAGGTGCTCAGGAAGGTATCTAGGGCCGACTTTGAACATCTGCTGTGGACGTTATAAGAGGTAACCCAGTCAAGAACTCAACACAGCGACAGATATAGGCCCGAACTATCATTGTACTGAGGGATTTCAAAGTATTGCCTCAGAAAACTTGTGGCAGTCATTCAAAGATGGTCACCGGGGTGCTCAGGAACGTATCTAGGGCCGACTTTGGAGATCTGGTGTGGACGTTATAAGAGGTAACCCAGTCAAGAATTCAACACAGCGACAGATATAGGCCCGAACTATCATTCTACCGAGGGATTTCAAAAGTATTGCCTCAGAAAACTTGTGGCAGTCATTCATAGATGGTCATCGGGGTGCTCAGGAACGTATCTAGGGCCGACTTTGGATATCTGGTGTGGACGTTATAAGAGGTAACCCAGTTAGGAACTCAACAAAGCGACAGATATAGGCCCGAACTATCATTCTATTGAGGGATTTCACAAGTACTGCCTCAGAAAACTTGTGGCAATCATTCAAAGATGGTCACAGGGGTGCTCAGGTAGGTATCTAGGGCCGACTTTGGACATCTGCTCTGGACGTTATAAGAGGTACCGCAGTCAGGAATTCAACACAGCAACAGATATAGGCCCGAACTATCATTCTACAAAGGGATTTCAAAAGAATTGCCTCAAAAAACTTGTGGCAGTCATTCAAAGATGGTCACCGGGGTGCTCAGGAACGTATGTAAGGCCGGTTTTGGACATCTGGTGTGGACGTAATAAGAGGTAACCCAGACAGGAACTCAATACAGCGACAGATATAGGCCCGAACTATCATTCTACCGAGGGATTTCAAAAGTATTGCCTCAGAAAACTTGTGGCAGTCATTCAAAGATGGTCACCGGAGTGCTCCGGAACGTATCTAGGGCCGACTTTGGATACCTGGTGTGGACGTTATAAGAGGTAACCCAGTCAGGATCTCAACACAGGGACAGATATAGGTTATAACTTTCATTCTACGGAGGGATTTCAAAAGTATTGCCTCGGAAAACTTGTGGCAGTCATTCAAAGATGGTCACCGGGGTGCTCAGGAACGTATCTAGGGCCGACTTTGGACATCTGGTGTGGACGTTATAAGAGGTAACCCAGTCAGGAACTCAACAAAGCGACAGATATTGGCCCGAACTATCATTCTGTTGAGGGATTTCAAAAGTATTGCCTCAAAAAACTTGTGGCAGTCATTCAAAGATGGTCACCGGGGTTCTCAGGAAGGTATCTAGGGCCGACTTTGGACATCTGCTGTGGACGTTATCAGAAGAAACCCAGACAGGAACTCAACACAGCGACAAATCTAGGCCCGAACTATCATTCTACAAAGGGATTTCAAAAGTATTGCCTCAGAAAACTTGTGGCAGTCATTCAAAGATGGTCACCGGGGTGCTCAGGAACGTATCTAGGGCCGACTTTGGACATCTGGTGTGGACGTTATAAGAGGTAACCCAGTCAGGAACTCAACACAGCGACAGATATAGGTCCGAACTATTATTCTACCGAGGGATTTCAAAAGTATTGCCTCAGAAAACTTGTGGCAGTCATTCAAAGATAGTCACCGGGGTGCTCAGGAACGTATCAAGGGCCGACTTTTGACATATGGTGTGGACGTTATAAGAGGTAACCCAGTCAGGAACTCAATACACCGACAGATATAGGCTATAACTTTCATTCTACCGAGGGATTTTAAAAGTATTGCCTGAAAAAACTTGTGGCAGTCATTCAAAGATGGTCACAGGTGTGCTCAGGAAGGTATCTAAGGCCGACTTTGGATATCTGGTGTGGACGTTATAAGAGGTAACCCAGTCAGGAACTCAACACAGCGACAGATATAGGCCCGAACTATCATTCTGCCGAGAGATTTCAAAAGTATTGCCTCAGAAAACTTGTGGCAGTCATTCAAAGATGGTCACCGGGGTGCTCAGGAACGTATCTAGCCCCGACTTTGGACATCTGGTGTGGACGTTATAAGAGGTAACCCAGTAATGAACTCAACAAAGTGACAGATATAGGCCCGAACTATCATTCTATTGAGGGATTTCAAAAGTATTGCCTCAAAAAACTTGTGGCAGTCATTCAAATATGGTCACAGGGGTTCTCAGGAAGGTGTCTTGGGCCGACTTTGGACATCTGTTGTGGACGTTATAAGAGGTAACCCAGTCAGGAACTCAATACAGCGACAGATATAGGCTTTACCTTTCATTCTACCGAGGGATGTCAAAAGTATTGCCTCAGAAAACTTGTAGCAGTCATTCAAAGATGGTCACCGGAGTGCCCAGGAACGTATCTAGGGCCGATTTTGGATATCTGGTGTGGACGTTATAAGAGGTAACCCAGTCAGGAGCTCAACACAGCGACAGATATAGGCCCGAACTATCATTCTACCGAGGGATTTCAAAAGTATTGCCTCAGAAAACTTGTGGCAGTCATTCAAAGATGGTCACAGGAGTGCTCAGGAACGTATCTAGGGCCGACTTTGGATATCTGGTGTGGACGTTATAAGAGGTTACCCAGTCAGGAACTCAATACAGCCACAGATATAGGCTATAACTTTCATTCTACAAAGGGATTACAAAAGTATTACCTCAGAAAACTTGTGGCAGTCATTCAAAGATGGTCACCGGGGTGCTCAGGAACGTATCTAGGGCCGACTTTGGACATCTGGTGTGGACGTTATAAGAGGTAACCAAGTCAGGAACTCAAAACAGCCACAGATATAGGCTATAACTTTCATTCTACAAAGGGATTACAAAAGTATTACCTGAGAAAACTTGTGGCAGTCATTCAAAGATGGTCACCGGGGTGCTCAAGAACGTATCTAGGGCCGACTTTGGACATCTGCTGTGGACGTTATAAGAGGTAACACAGTCAGGAACTCAACACAGCAACAGATATAGGCTAAAACTTTCATTCTGCAAAATGATTTCAAAAGTATTGCCTCAGAAAACTTGTGGTAGTCATTCAAAGATGGTCACAGGGTGCTCAGGAACGTATCTAGGGCCGATTTTGGACATCTGGTGTGGACGTTATCAGAGGTAACCCAGTCAGGAACTCAAGACAGCGACAGATATGGGCCCGAACTATCATTCTACCGAGGGATTTCAAAAGTTGTGCCTCAGAAAACTTGTGGCAGTCATTCAAAGATGGTCACCGGGGTGCTCAGGAACGTATCTAGGGCCGACTTTGGACATCTGGTGTGGACGTTATAAGAAGTAACCCAGTCAGGAACTCAAAACAGCGACAGATATAGGCCCGAACTATCATTCTACCAAGGGATTTCAAAAGTATTCCCTCAGAAAACTCGTGGCAGTCATTCAAAGATGGTCACCGGGGTGCTCAGGAACGTATCTAGGGACGACTTTGGACATCTGGTGTGGAGGTTATTAGGGTGAAACCAGTCAGGAACTCAACACAGCGACAGATATAGGCCCGAATTATCATTCTACCGGGGGATTTCAAAAGACAGTATTGCCTCAGAAACCTTGTGGCAGTCATTCAGAGTGGTCACCGGGGTGCTCAGGAACGTATCTAGGGCCGACTTTGGACATCTTGTGTGGAAGTTTTAAGAGGTAACCCAGTTAATCACTCGACACAGCGGCAGATATATGCCCGAACTTTGATTCTGCTAAGGTATTTTCAAAGTATTTCCGCGGTGCGGCTCGATTCTCAAGAGACCCACCTGCACATCGTCATCCACGAATGTCACCTTCTCGAACGAACCATCTCTCAAGATTTTCCAGAAAGATGAAATTATCAAACCCCGAAAGCAGCAGTAGTACTGCAATGCTCAAAATATGTTGCAGATGGATGAGCTTTCCCAAATTGCGGTGCGCATCATCTGCATCGTCTAGAAGTAAGAACTCCATCTCGAGCAATTCAAGCGTCTTAATTGGGGTTCCTTCTTACAATCGAAAAAAAAAGTCGATCGTCAAAAATAAGGATGATCGCTGCTTCCAATGGGCGATACTGGTGGCCCTTCATTAGGATGAGGTTTAGTAGATGGCAATGATGCCTACCGCGTACCTAAGTACAAGAGATGGGTTGTGAGCTTAAATTCGAAGGCATTGACTTCCCAATCTCGCTCTGTTTCTGTGTCTAAACCTTTCACTAAACTGTCCAATCTCTCACTTAATAAAAAGATAGTGCCATCATTATGGAAGGTTGCGAATGTAATCCCAATATTTAAGGGTAAAGATAGTCCACACTCTCCACATATCTGTTACCAGTGTAGTTTGTAAATTAATGGAGAAAATTCTATTTAAACATTTTTTCAATTATATGAACACGGGGGTTTGCTACGTCACACGCATGGATACTGTAACATTATAAAGGCTCGCTTCGCGAATGTTTGTCTACTTTTATGATGAAATAAAACCAATGGTAGGCAAAGTGAATGAATCCGCCGAAGGGCCGGCACCTCATTCAACATTTTTAGCACAAATACTCCACGTAAAAACCTGCCAGTTATGTAAACACTTATGTACAGTTAAAAATCGGGGCACGGATATAGATGGCATCGTACCAATCATGCTTGATTTCTACTAACCAATATGCAATATGTTCGAGTTTTTTATTGTAAATACAATGTACTCTAAAATTATATTATAACTTCCCTGGTAAACATTTATATATCTGCAGAAGGTTCTTTTCTCGATATCGCATAAAAACTGACGCACGGATACTGTTAACATAGAAATAGGTAGGGATACTGCTGACATCGTATAAAAGCTACACATTTATTTGATAGAACATTGTTGATATTGATGGCGACAGGCTAGTGATTTGTGGCTGTATTATCGAATGATATCATATTCCGAAACAAATCCGATATAAACTTGATAACTGGACATTGGGCGAAAAAATAATATATGTCCCTACATCTATGCCAATGAGATAAATTGTATTAGCCACTCATTTTTTCAAACTTGACTGTAATCTTTTGTGTCTGATGCATGATCAGTTAAATTTCTAGTAGTTATATCACTAACCCGAATATTTCAGTCGTTATATTCCACTCACTACGATCGCTCCATTAACGAGAGATGATCAGCCGCTAGAGGGCGCAGAATTATTCGAGTTATTATATCACACGTTTGTTACAACAACGATTTCACGTCTTGTCCACACCTTACAATCTGGTATCCCTCAAGGGAGGGATGTGTCTTACGCGAGGCTGTTTGAATAACAAGCATTGAATATGTTTCTTTTCTGAGGTCATATGAAATCAGAGCACAATTTTATGCAATTTTAAGATTGAGAAAGAAACAACAGAGAACTGACCACCGGCGGATTCAGTCCGTGATTCAGCCTCCGAAAAAGAGGTGGGTTCAGAGTGGATTTCAAGGAAAAAGGCGGTTTCAGTCGATTTTTATTTGCTATTTTTGTATTTTTTTCCCCTAAATTCCATTATATTTGTATTTTTTCCAGAAAAAGGAAGATTCCAACCCACGGTCCCCCAATGCTGACATTTTTCGAACTCCAGTGATATCAGAGACATATAGATGTATCTATATGTCTCTGGTGATAAATAAAATGTGATCTTTCAAATGAATTATCATTTTGTATCGAAAACTTTCTGTCGTCTTGCGTCCTTGGCCTCGTGTAAGATTTTTATACAATTTTCTGTAACTTTTCATGCCATAAAAGATACATTCTCTTTTTCCTTTGTGATAATAACTATTCAATTTGACCATCGCATAGCATATGAGTTTCAACTTCTACTTGTTGCTTTACAGTTGATTCGTTACGCGAGAGCTATCACAAATTATACAGACATTTTAGACAAAGTTGTCTCCGTCACCGCCTTATTAATCAAGGCTTCAAAAAATTCCGTCTCATACGATCATTATAAAGTTCTTCAATAGATATCAAATTCAGTTTCGGTCCGAACTCTGATTCAAGATAACTTTTTTCACATGGATGACCTTACAATAGCAGTTACTGTTGAGTTTCTACTGGCTACTACTGCAATAGAAGGGGATATTTGGCGCGTCATAGATCTGGTTAAACCCATCATTTCTTTTGAATAACAAAATACCGAGGTTACTGTGAATTTATGTTCAACATACGCGCATCTCGACTACTTATGTCTCATCAGTGCAGATCAAATCAAAATATTTGAAAATCCATGAACCGAATTATATGTAAAAGCTGACAGAGAACAAATTACCAATAGGGTCTAAATAGGAAAGCCAAAAAATGATCTAAGGACAGAGCTATGCAAGAGAAAAATGCTCCCTAGGTTTGAACAAAATTAATGACTGCACCAAGTCAGGACCATTGCGGTTAACATTTTTGTCGGTACTTTTGTTGTCTGTGTTGTCTTTATGTCTATGGTTTGCCTTTGTCGATGGTGGTAGTGATGCGGGTTTGAAGTTATGATATCTGTTTACAAGAGATAAATAGATGTTTTTTTTCAAACTTTTGCTTTGGTCTTGTTTCAGGGTGAGAGAAGTAACATGTATAATTGATTTTAATTCATGTTGTCTTAGTGTTAAAAAATGATATTTGCCAATTGCCCAATCAACAGATCTTCCATAACCTTATATTAAATTCTAAATAACAAGTTGAATCGAGTTGCTGCCTGAAATACCGCAATGGATGGGGATGCTTGGCGCGTCGTAGTTTTGGCTTAACCCATGCATCATTTCTATTGAAATGCCTGTACCAAGTCAAGATAATTACAGTCGACTTTTTCCAGTGGTTTCAAACTGATTTGTCTTTTTGTCTCATGGAATTCAGCTTTTGACAACTCTGTTCGGTAATTTTATAATTACCTCCATTTCTAATGTCAAAAATCGACTCCACTTATTCTATGATTTTTTCCAATGACCTACAAATTCGTACGGACTGTCGGACATTTCCTCTCGTAATTTCTTCCTTTGAACAGTGAACAACTTTGATGCATTTTACCATTGTACCAAAACCGTTATGAAAAGGTCTTTTAGATTTTTTTACAGCATGAATACTTTCATTACACGTGTTGTTGATATACAAGCAACACAGCTTACGCAAATAGAAACAGTCTTACATTAAAATAATTACAAACAAAACTTGAGCTTCTTTTAAAGATGACCCGACAACGGCTGCGTTACAAACAATAACATGTCCGAGAACCGAAACGCCAGTCCAAAACAGAATAACTTCTAAAGACAATAGCAAGTTTGATCAAGTTTCGAAACACTAAGAAACGGAGACATCACATTAGTACGACAAAAAAGTAAAATATAGAGCCACACATACAGATGAACATCACCAACCAAATTTAAAACCATGGCTGAGATTAGATGCAACGGTAATCGGAAGCATCTCTCCCTTCCTATAAGACAACGATGTCAACAGTATCCGTACCTATTTCTATGTTAACAATATCCGTGCGTCAGTTTTTATGCGATTACAACAAAAGAACCTTCTGCAGATATGTAAATGTTTATAAGGGAAGTTATGATATAATTTTAGGGTATTTACAATAAAAAACTCGAACATATTGCATATTGGTTAGTAGAAATCAAGCATGATTGGGACGATGCCACCTATATCCGTGCCCCTATTTTCAAATGTACAGAAGTGTTTACATGACTGGCAGGTTTTTACGTGGAGTATTTGTGCTAAAAATGTTGAATGAAGTACCGGCCCTTCGGTGGATTCATTCACTTTGCTTACCATTGGTTTTATTTCATTATAAAAGTAGACAAACATACGCGAAGCGAGCCTTTATGTTACAGTATCCGTGCGTGTGACGTAGCAAACCCCCCCGTGTAGAAGGAACATGATCTTCTTTCTAAATTTTAGTCAGGTTTTCAACCGAATGATTCTACAATTAACCACCTTGTAGAAATTTATCGTACAATTATTAGTAGTATGGATAAAGGGAAAGATGTCAGATTTGTCTTTTGTGATATATCTAAAGCATTTGAAGAAGACTGGCATAAAGGTCTTCTTTTTAAATTAAAAAATGTGGAATCAATAACCAATTATTAACATGGATAGAAAGTTACTTGTCTGATAGATTACAAAACGTTGTCACTGAAGGTTATTCTTCTTCATTGAAAGGTATTCATGCAGGTGTTCCGCAGGGTTCTGTGCTTGGGCCGTTTCTATTTCTAGTATATATAAACGATATAGTTGATAATATAAATAATAATATTCGCCTCTTTGTAGATGATACATCTCTATTTGTAATTGTTGACAACAACCATAACGAAGCAGCAAATTTATTGACTATTGATCTTGATACTATTTCAGACTGGTCCAATAAATGGGCGGTTCAATTTAACTCTGAAAAAAAAAACAAAAGTATTGTTTTTACTCGGAAATCTGGAGCATACCCTCCAGTTCATTTTGGTATTAATGGAAATTTATCGCTGATACTGACAATCACTGTCATCTTGGTTAAACATTACCTTCTGCTGGCACATGGAAAATTCATATTGATAATATTTATAAAAAGGCTTGTTCTCGTATTTATATTTTGCGTAATTTGAAGTATCTGCTTGACAGGAATTCATAAGGCTGTCTTTACTTCTCTTTTATTAGACCTATATTGGAATATAGTGATGTAGTTTGGGACAATTGTTCTCAAACCGAAGCTGATCTTCTTGAAAGTGTACAAATTGAGGCAGCTCGAATATAACTGGTTTACGACGTAACTCATCTCAACAAAAATTATACAAAGAACTTGGACGGGAAACTCTTAGTAAAAGGAGAAGGAATCACAAACTTTTTCTATTCTTCAAGATATTAGATGGTTTGACTCTTACTTATTTATTTGACATTGTTCAACCCTTTTTTACCTAGACAAACATCTTATAACCTTAGAAATGAAAATACAACTTTTATCCCCCTTTTTTTCTAGAACAACTTCTTTTTATAGTAGTTTTTTTTCCGGCTACTGTGAGACTGTGGAATACTTTGCCCTTAAATATTAGAGAGTCTCCTAATTTAAGTATATTTAAATGTAGACTATTTGAACATTATAATTCTTCAGTTCCTTTGAAATATAACCACCTTGGTCGGCGGGGCGAAAGCATTTTACATTGACAACTTCGGAATGAGGCTAGTAACCAAAAAGCTCATTTACATAGTCACTTTCTTTCAGAAGATACAACTTGTCCAAATTGTAATAACGAATATGAGAACAATTATCACTATTTTATGAATTGTCCAAAATATACTGAACAACGTTTTATTATGTTTCACTCAATTCTGCAATTATTAAATGATAATGCTGTAGATATAGATAACATCACTGTGGATTTCCTCTTACATGGTAACAGAACATATTCTATTGACTTGAACACACATATATTCAAATTTGTTCATAAATACATAAATGACACTCACAGATTTGCTTAGTTTTGTTTTGTTGTTTTGTTTATCCTCTATGATAAACTTACTTTCTCTAAGCTTTGTATTTCTTTTCATTCTTTTGTTATTAAGAAAAATTATTTATGTTCTTTAATCATGGCGTCACTGCATGTATTAAGGTATTCTTTTCTTTTGTGAAATGATAATTTATGTGAAGAGTAACTGAGTAACTGGTGAGCCTGCTCATGGACTTCTAAAATACCTGCTAATGAGGAATTTATTATTATTTTATGCTTATTATTTTGATAACGGATAGATTCCTTTTGACTGTTTGTTTACCATATTATGTATAAACATATTTAATTTGCCCTTTCATTCAGTATTTAATAATCGATTGTAAGTGTACTGCTGAATAATTAATGATTACTTGCAAATTGGTTTCTTGGTACGTCCATGAGGAGCCTCACTAGTGTTAATGCTTGTCATTTTTGCTTGTATTTATGTTTTGTTATTTGTATTGTATACCTTATGCATGTAATTAGGGAGAGGGCTTGTATAGGCTTTGCCTGTTGCCCAATGCTTTTATTTATTGAATAAAATAAGTTTAAAAGGCGATCGATAAATTTGAGAGGCAGAATCTCTACATCAACAACAACGTCTTTAGTTTCGACGGCGTAAAGAAGGGTGGGGACGAGGAAGGCGATCTCCAGATTTTAATCCTCAGGATATCCAAGAATATGGACCCCACCCACGTATATCTGTTCTTGAGTCGAGAAGAGAACATTACTGTTGGATTAAAAGTCCCTTAAGTCTTTTGTCCTCTCAAGTGACCTGCTGCAAAGAGTCGACTTCTGCCTAGATGCCTGTATCACTTCTCCAGGCAGGATAACTGCAATATTCCACTAAGATGGATGTAGTAAGAATCGAGATGCCCGAAGAATGGTCCAACATAGCTTTCGGCAAGTACAACACATGCCAGCCAGATCAATCGCGCTCCTACACGAAGGCTTACCAACTACAGCGACCATCGGGCTTCTGCTATCGCGTAAAGTATGCCCAAGGTGATTACAATGAATCCGTCGTCTGCTGCAAGTAAGATGTGGCCAAGAAATTCGTGCAGTGCGGGCAATCGGTCAGCTATACAAAGAGACCAAGACCATGGAGATGACCGACGGGGATAAGGTAAGCTTTGCAGAAAGCACGCACTGTCACAGTTGCTTGAAGATTTGACAACGATAAGGTGCGGGACCCCGACCATCTAATCGGGAAGATTCGCGGCGCAGCACTTAACCATTGCAATGTTAATTTCCAGCACCCGAAGCATGTCCAATTATCTTCTACAACTTGATGGGTTGTGATGCCCACATCTTCGTCAAAGAGCTTGGAATTACAGAGGGTAAGATCAGCTGCTTTCCAAAAACCGGTGAGAAGTATATCAGCTTCTCCAAGCAGGTGGATAATCTGGAGACAAGGTTCATCGAAATTCACAGTAACCTCGGTATTTAGTTATTCAATGGGCTTCATCCTCAGCCAGGAGCTGATGATCCCTACGATTATGTGGATGGGCCGGCAAAACTGGAAGAGACTCAGCTCCCACCCAAACAGGCGTTCTACAGCACACTCACCGGGGAGCATATCAGCGATGAAGATTACGAGCACGCTCAGAAGATCTGTGAGACCTTCGAGTGCAAAACACTACGCGACTATCACAGTCTCTGCCTAGAAACATACGTCTTGCTGCTAGCTGACATTTTCCAGAATTTTAGGGATATCTGCCTGGCCAACTATGGACTTGATCCTGTCCACTACTTCTCTACCCCCGGGCTAGCTTTCGATGCCGCCCTCAAACCTCTGGGGTCAGATTCGAACTTCTTTCCGATCCAGATATACTGATGATGTTTGAGAGGGGGACAAAGGGAGGGATGGCTATGATCTCTCACCGCCATGCTCAGGCCAACAGCCAACGGGAGACTTTGAGTGGATGGAGCCGGAGGAGATAGTCGAGATCCCCAACTATCCCAAAGACCACGAATATGGCGCTATGGTAGAATGCAATCTCGAATATCCGCAGAATCTTCACAAATCCCATAATGATTATCTGCTCGAGCCCTAGAACGTGGAGATTAGCAAGGTGCGAATGCTAGTACCTCATCTAGGCAAGCGTGAAAAGTAAGCCCTCCACTATCGAAATCTCAATATGTATCTGGAGATTTGTATGAAGTTTAAGAAATGCGACAGATCAGTCGGTTCAAACAATCACCATGGCTCAAGTACTATGTTGATCTGAATACTGCTCTTCGCGCTAATGCCGAGACCAACTCCGAAAAGGACTTCTTCAGGCTGATGGTCAACTCGGTCTTTAGTAAGTATCCGGAAGCGTGTAGACGTCAGGCTGGTCATCACCGAGAAGTAGGCCCTAAAGCTCGTGGCCAAGCCTAATTTCGATCGTCGAATGGTCTTCGCCAAGAATCTAGCAGCCGCAAACATGAAGTTGACCAAGCCGAGTGTTTGATAAGCCGATCTACCTGGGAGCCTGCATCTTGGATATTTCGAAGCTCCCCGTGTACGATTTCCAATATGGATTCATGATGAATATGTACAGTGATCGCGCGGCTTTTTTTTCACAGACGACGACAGCTTAGCCCATGCGATCCAGACCGACGAATTCCAATAGGATATCGTCCCGCAAATCGAGGCCAAATCGAACCCTTCCAACTATCCTCCTGAGCATCTCTCCGGGATCCCATCGGCAAGAATAAGAAGGAAGACCATGACCTATTTCGTATGCTCCAGGCAAAGATATAAGCTTTCAAGATGGATGACGGTTGGGCCACCAGAATGCGAAGGAAATCAAAAAGAGCGTAATCAAGTGCAGAATCGCCTTCGAGGACTACAAGCGATGCCTCGACATCCAGCAAGAGATCCATGATCCGATGGCTATCATCCGGAGCCAACTCCATCAGATCTACGCCGAGATCAGCAAGATCGCGCTCTCCTCCAAAGACGACAAGTGTCACAGCCTCTCCAACGGCATCAGCACCTTCATCTTCTATCGAATTGCTGAAGCCAGCGACTGAGGTGGGACCCCCCTCATCAGCGCTCTGCACTCCTCTGCAGGGAGGATGCCCATCCCTCCTCCTTTGTACTTGGTAGGCTCTGATGGATGCCAATGTTCATACCTGGATAAATAAGCAGCATACGAGTGCAATGTAACCTCTTCCCCACAAGCCCCCTCGAAACTTGAGCTGAAGGAAGCTGCCAATCGCTAAGAATCACTCGATTCAGAGGTATATTCATGCACAATGCCCCAATCACCTACCCCACACTCCCTTGAATGCGGCATCATGAATCATGACGATCGCGATGGCCCCGGCACGCAGTGGACGTGATAGCATAAGAGTTAAGGATTCAAAGTCTACTTTGATCCTAAACACCTGCCTCCACCCAACTAGATCGTCGAGTCTCTGAGGCCGAGATTTAATATAATACTGATGAGCTCCAGCGTCGCGACGACGTGCCCTGCAGGCACTTTTGCTTCCACGTATTGAAGCCTCTTTCCAAATGACCGGCACGAGGAGGTGATCTTCGGACTATAGATAAATGACTAAATTTTGATCTCACTCGAGGAAGCGCATGTCCGTCTGGTGGATGCTTCAGGATATCGATATGAAAGATCATCGTATTTCAAATCTTGGATTGCGGAGAGATCTCTTGGACGCCATGACGAAGCGCTGGGTCAAGCAGCAGCTGCAAGACGGCTTGAGAAACATGGACGACCTAGATTCAGAAGTTCAGCCGATGCAGCTGACCATCAAACGGACGCAAAGGGAGTATGACGCTTCTCTCAAAGACCTTGCCAAAAAGCTGGTGACAATAGAAGATGGCAAAGTCGATAAATAAGAGTATGTCTTGACCAATGGCGGCTTGATGACTACGGACCTAGACATGCTAAGTATCACGTGCTAAATCTCCGATTCCCCCGAACTGATAACGTGGCCATTACCAAAGCCATTAACGACCGTTTGCAGACGGATGTAGAAACATTAAGGGTCTTTGTTGAGCTGAAGCATACGTAAATCACGACTTTATGGTCTCCCTTTATCGAACCGGAAAGCCTGTTGGGGATCATTGCAAGTCACTCTTTGATCAAATAATTGAAGGTGGTAGGGTAACTTCTTTCACACCGCCATAGCAAAACCTTTTCGATGCGTTAGACGTCCTGGTCAGTGCGCTGCAGCTCCGGCTCGTAGAAGAATCCCTTGATCTCCTCGTCGTTGAAGTCCTTGTTGTGATAGGTCGGTGCCTGCGTCGCTAGGGCCTGAAAGGTGGTGAAGACTTTATCGCGGACGTCGAATCGCTGCGGCTGCATGGGTTTAAAGATTCAAAAAGACATTGACCTAATTATCTTTCTTGCTCGCGGCAGTGGGAGTCACCTCGATGGATCAATGCTTTGTGGTTTTGTAATTTTTGACGAGATCGGCTAAGACGGGAAGGTAGGTGTGCGTGGAATTGACCGACAAGTATTTGAAAATCTTCTACTTCATGGTACGATTCAAGCGGTTCACAACGCTCAATTTCTCTTCGTTTTTGATTGAGTCGAGCTTTACGTCGTGCTTTCTTCAAAGATCCTTCATCTCACGATTATAAAAATCTGCTCTTATCGCTCCTTGGCTTCTCGGGTTGCGATACATGAAGACGGTTCGGAAGGTATCTCGCACTGTCGCACCTTTTTTATCTTTAAGCGGCACCAACCAGCCATATCTGGGCGTTGACGACGCCAAAGAGGTATTTGAAGCCTCGATTATCGAGAGGGAAGGCGCTCATATCTACAAGGTCGGCTGTCCAGGTCTCGTTCAGCCCACCTACCACCAAGCGACGTTTCTTGAATTCGCATCGGACTGGCTTACGCAGCTCTTCACCTACCTTTCCGACCATCTCAAGCCTAGCTCAAAACTTTGGTGCCAATGATGGGTATTTAGTTATTTCTGACGATGCAACGCTCGAAGCTTTGGTGCGCAGTGGTATAAGGAATGGCATCTAAGGATGCTAACATCTTATTGCAGATCACATTGCTTGCGATAGTATCCTTTTGATTGGCATAGCATAGATCGTGGTGATAGGCGGTCTGATTCTATCGTTTGGAAGAACCATCTGTATTCAAGTTTAGAGGTTGGTCCCGGGATCTGTGAAATTATGTCCGGGCATGTCGGATTGATCATCGTTGTTATGAGTCCGCCGCCGAACTGCGACTTTCTTACTCCGCACATGTCCCAATCTTCAGTAGCTGTTTATTGGTCACTACATAGACCAAGTCTTTAGTCGCCGTCTTATCTCAACATTTCAAGCATTACATTGCCGTTTTATATAGATAAATTGATGATGGAGACCTTACGTACGATTAACCTACCGTGAGTAGGCATAACCACTTTCTACTCATGCAGCGATCCATCGCAGGTCTGGTCATCGGGAAATGGAACTGAAGCAAGAGGACGCTGCTGAATACCCCTCTTCTGCACCACGGATGGCTCGACTTCGAACGACTTTACGTCTTCGGAAAATCGCTCCATCGGCACACTTACCAGCTGCTGCGGCGGGAGTTGGGGAAAGGGTTTTCGAAAGACAATATCCGCGACCTTCTCTCTATCAAGGATCTATGCGAACTCCTTCATGAAGCCACCACCCAAACCAAAAGGTTTCGAGCATTTCTTCGAGCAGGCAGCAACGTGCCCGACCCTCGCGACCTGACCCCTCTTATAAGAATCCCATGGTCTTCGACGACTTGATGCTTGGCAAGCAGAACAGATGCGAAGACTACTACGTGCGTGGTCGCCATAACGTGGCTTGCCTCTACCTCTGCCATAATTACTTCAAGCTCTCTCGAACAGGATGGCAAGAATCGCTATCATATCCGCCGAGATCATTGAAGCGCTCTCACCCAAGCACTGATATATAACATGTGACCGCTATTGGGCAAAGCCTCACGAATTCATCACCATCGATATCACGAACCCGAAGACAGAATTCGAAGAAATGCAATCTAGATGAGTTCTATCAAGTATAAGATAAAGAATGGATCAATTGCAGGAATTTCTACCGGAATATCAACAGTACTTGGATCATTGGGAGTCCGATAAATCTCTCAAGCCCCCTGAATGTGGGTACCAGTGGCAGTGAGTGATTGTTTATGGATGGACGCAGAATATAGATCCAGTAGAAGGTGCTGAAAAGTACGCTCACCTCATCGATGAGGATATCGAAGGAAGGAACTATAATTCCCACTCTCGTCCGAAACCTCGGCCGTTGGCTGGACCTCGTGCTGTATTAAAACTGTCCGCGGTCATCAGTGCACGTACCTATCCATATCATGGAGTGATAAATGCAAGATCCACTCGAAGCTATTTCCTGTGGTATGTTGCCGGCGTGGAGCCACGATCGCTCGCGATAAGGGTTTGCACCGTACCCCTGGCGATATTATAGATAAACCTAAATTCACCACCATCTGGTCGGGCATTAAAGTCCGGATGGTGGGGGAATACGATACCCGGTAATAAAACCACGGAAAGAAAAAAAATTCTGTATGGTGCTCGGAGCAACGCTATGCTGTGTTTGATTCAACGCTTAGGAACATTCGAAACACTGCTTAGGGGCGTTGATGATGCTATAAATAAATGACGTTCATCAAAATCTTTGGTCTCAAGCAGCGTGAGGCGCTTGCTAGGGACCTGCAGGAGGCAAAGCGCAGCATCAAGGCTAGCAAAGTGCAGCGTCGCCTAGATAAGATCGAACTGCCGAGGCAGATAACACATCGCGATTATATATCATCGCCAAGCCAACCAGTAAAGGATCGTTTTCCTCCTCCATTCCCAAAAGCGCGTCTTCGGATTAGTCGAGGGTTACGATAAGATTGTCTACGACGATAAGATCGTCTACGGAGTCAAGCACGAACTCTTACTGGTGAACGATTCGTGTGCCAATTCGTTGCAGAATTCCGCCGACGTTAACTACGTGGCCAAAGTAGTCTTAAGCAAGATCTTCTGGTTCTTTCCCCACGTCAGCCCTTCAAACGAAAAGAAGCTGCGGCTCTGTAAGACCATCCAGAGCAAGACCAAGATAGATTGCAGATTTCGCACGAGGTAGTGAGATTCCGTCGCCGTGCTCCAGACCTTGCGAATCCACTAGCGTCTAGCCGCTAAAAGCTGGCCTGAGAAACCTCGATGGATCATCGTCGCCTTCTAGACGGATAAGAGCAATGATCAGACGCATAACGCCGCAGTCTTCGACTACTTATCATGCAACGTATCCATGTGACCCTCAATGCCGATTGCTACCCCACCGTGGACGTCAATGCTGGCTTCACTCAGTGCAGGATCGCTAGGGTCTATAAGGAGGTCGTCTAATTCCGCAAGACATTCTACTGCATTGGAATTTGCTGAACAATTGCGGCGTCAACCCATCTGACTTCATCGATCTTTATCCCCAATACGCCATCGACGTAAGTTGTCAGTCCGAGAAGCTGCAAGAGTCGACTGTGGATATCCAGATGCGAGCTGAATTCGAACGCAACGTCCCTGCCAATACACAAGCTTTTGCTCTTGTCATCTCCGATCGAATTCATCGTCTTGGTATAACAGCCAAGCTAGATCTTGACAAGCTTCAAACTAACCACTCCAACTGCACGAGGAGAAATCTTTCGAGATTGCCCTAGTTAATCTTGTCACGTACAACTCCATTCCCAATATCCATGCCGGACATAAATCTTCCCGCTACTACCCAGAGGATGGCTACCACTGGTTTCCAATCGCCCTGCGCACCCACTCCTACGGCATCGACGATATCTGACAGCAACGCTCACCCTCGCCAGAAGTTACCGAATGTATTTCAATGTGCCCCATAGCCCAAATACGGTGCTTGGATTTGATCGTTTGACTTATTCCTACGACCGGAGCACAAGCGGTTACGTAGAGGGTGAGCATACCATCGATATCTTCAGCATCAATAGCATCCTCGTAAATAGCGATATCATCCACGTTATTTCAACGGCACCCAGCAGTCCACCATTTATAGCTGCTTTCTCGGGGTTGATCCGGGCATGAGGTCATCCAGATCCAAGAGATTCTGTTCTACTTTCACGTGACACCGAAGACCATCGACCACCGCATCCAAACCTACCTGACCGATCAAGACGGTCGCCCCATCGATAAGCAAGGGAGCATCTCACCATCCGCTTCCATCTGTGTGAGGTATAAATAAATGTATTATAAAGAGTTCAGTCTCAACTTGACGAAGGGTCTGGTAGAGTAATACAACTTGCGGCTAAGAAGGGTTGCCCCGCTAGCGGTCGATTGCTGCTTGCCAACCTATTCGGCGGGCATAAGATGCTCTTCACTCAACGGCAGATCCAGCGCTTCACCAAGCCTTTGCATAGCGGTAAGGGTGGTATGGTCCTTCTCGTCCTTCACATCTGTCCGTAAGGCTATATTCTGGTCTCCAGTTTCCTCCTTTTAATTTTCCTTTAGAGTCCTCTTCATCCTTTCCCTCTCCTCTTCTTTTGTCCTTTAATTAGCTATCTTTCTTTCCTCTTGTTTACACTCACGAATTTTAACACATCCAGCTGCAAATTCCGATAAATTCTTTATCTGCTGTTTAATTTCCTGATCACTCGGATATTTTTTTTGTTATATAAGCGATCCATTTTTGACAAAATATGGTCCAATCATCTTGCTGAATTTTGTTTTTTGGGGTTTTTTTTTTGTTTGTTTGTTTGTTTTTTTGTTTTTTTGTTTTTTTTTTGTTTTTTGCTTTTTGCTTTTTTAAAGGAGATTAGCAACGTGATATACATTTGTGATGTCACAGTCGTCTATTAAAACTTAAATCTCGCGTAAAAGTCTTTCGTATAGTCAACACATACATGGTAATCTAAATTGCATAGACCGTAAAGGCACCTTAGCGCTACACTCCGCTGCGCTGTGCTTCGCTCAAAGCGTCAAGTGACACCCCCATCCCCCCACCGAAAAAAAATCCTAATTAAGTTATTTCTGGATTGAGAAATTTTGCGCTCCTATCCCTAGCTTTTTTTTCACCAGGTTGTATCAGATGTACTGCTGGTTAGATCTCTTGCTCAGCTTGAATCCGTTGCTCGGAACGAATTCCCCTTGCAAGGGACCCTTCTCTTTGTTGAGCGTGGGGCTGGCATATACCTTGATGGTGTCCCCTTCTCGATTTTTCAGAGTGAGAACTTTACTTTTGCCAGATCTTCCTTCCACTTCCACCTTCTCAACAATCTTATGGGTCACCCCTGTGAGTAAGATCTCCCGTTTGAGGGCTTCCTGGCTCTGTTCATGCATCTTCTCCTGAAAGGCGTCTTCGCTGATGAAGTCGTCATCCCATCTTTGGAGATTTTAACGAATCCATTGTGTAAGAAAGTCATATTCCTTTTATTTATCCTATGCTCAACAGGAATGCCGTCCGTTTGCTTTTGGACGTCAGGGTTCGGGTCCAATGCAGGATTTCCCCTTGAAAAGTGGGGCTGGTGTAGAACATCCAATATAGAACTACTAGAAATGGACAATCACAGAAACTGAACGTGGTTACTGGACCGTGCAATTGAGGTCAAGGTCACTTGATGTTAGGCCTATCCGGTAGTACTTAATAAGTGCTACTACTTGACAAAATATGATGTTCTATATTTAACTATTTTTAAAATATCCTGTATTTAGTAAAAGTTAACCTCGTCATACTTTTCACGTAAATGAAACACTACGCTGCCTTATCAGTCAATAGTATGGTGTTGTACCAAAAAAAAAGAATGAGCATGAAGCATGGAGGTCAATTTTTAGTTTCATAAATGAGTTAAAAGGGGAAACCAAATTACAAATCATTTCAGAGATATATAAAACAAACCAAAAAAAAATATTTAATTTCTTGTAAAATCTAATCTTTTCAAAATATTGTTTCCTTTCTACCTTCTTTCTATTCTTCCCGTTTTTGTCTTTTCCGTGTACGGATTATATATGTCCCTGTGTACTGATGCTGTTTATTATATCAATTATCTTACAATGTTTATAATATCAATTATTATACCTTTCCGATAATTTTCTATATAAAATTCATGGTCATAAAATTTATATTTCTGTTCACTTTTGAAACAAGTGCTATCAGCCGGTGAATAGCACAAAGACTATCAACCGGCCAGTGAATAGCACCGTGAGTACCTTTCGCGGCTTTTTCAGTGACGACGTTAATTGGTTAATGGGCGTGTCAGTTCAGCATGACTGTCATTATTAATCACAAGGACATAAATTGAAATATACATCATTGGTATAAAGGACACATTTTAACCACAATTTTATTTCTTTTTCCTTAGATTCTCTTCAATAGTGAAACATGTTCTATTCGTTACAATAAAACACTTATTTACTGACTATTCGAACAATAGCAAGATTATGGTTCCCTCGACATCAACTATTTTCCTCCGCTTCGCGTCTTGAAATAGTCGTGTCCCATAGCCAGTAAATAACTGTATATTTAGGGCTTGCTATATAGTATGATGTTCCTCATTGTGTTGAAGACCGTACGGTGACCCCTAGATGCTGTTTTTGGGTCGATTTAACCTGCATATGGGATGTTGTCTCCTTGACATTTACCCATTTTCTTTCTTTTTTATATTATTTGTGTAATATTGTATGTTTAATTGTATGGAGAGGACATTTGTTAGTTGACATGACTTGTGTCCAGTCCAATTGTATGTAATTTGATAAAATAAAATATGTTTAACGTAACATAAAAACGTTAAGTGAATGTATTGAAACTTGATGAATATAAATATAGCAAATGGTAGTAGATATTAATTCATATTTTCATATCTTACTATATTTTTTCCTACATTTGCAGGAATTATGTGGATTTAATTATGTTTAACCAACTTCAGACTCAAAATATTTGATATAGAGTAAATATTCATGGAAAAATGGCAACATTATATTAATATTACAGTTACTCGTTTCTGAAGCCAGCCATTGCCAACAATATATCTCTAGTGTGTTTCTGTACATGCTACTAACGGGAAAAAATAGTACCACCTAGTGTAGAAAATGATAGCCCTTACCGTAAAAAGATTAGCATGGCACACAGTAGGTACGGTGAACATAAGTAGCAGTGAAAATAACATCGCCGAATTAATTAATGCTTTTCATTACGAACTGACGATATCAATCGTTCTAAGATTAAATAATAACACGACATATTTGTACCTATCAAAAACATTATATACTTAACTCTTTTTGTTGGTAAACTATCGCACGAGCTTTTCTTTGGTTAAATGTTGCTATTACTTTCATTCGACCGCTTTTAAAACTGGTTATACAATTCATACGGCCACACATGTAAACTCGGTAACAGAACGACGACCAAATCCGACCCTCGTAATGGATTAAAATCGATGTTTTTACATTGCAATGATATTTATTTGACGTAAATAACAAAAGAAATTAAATGAACTAATGATGAAAATCATGACGCGAATGGTAAAAAATATATTTGTCGATTTGCACTTTGGATGGATTGATAAAGGTTATAACCAGAGGGGATGGAAACGGGGTGTCTTTCTCCTTTCTTCAACCTCCTTGCTCCCTTTTCTCGAACCCTCTCTCCTTTCTCCCGCCCATCTTTCCTCTCTCCCACCCTTTTCTCTCGGTCTCTCTTTCACTTCTTTATTTTTCTCCCTTCTCCCCCTTCCCCTTTCTCCTGCCCCTTTCTCTCCTTTCTCCCGCCCCTTTCTCCTATTCTCCAATAACCATGTCCGCCCCTCGTACTAGTATACATTTCTATATGTTTTCAAAAACAATTTACAGGTCAAACATAGACAGTTAAACCTAACAAGAAGCAAGTTTATATGTTCAGAGTTACTACAGGCGTTATTAAGCTCAGCAAGGCACTATAACGCGAAGCAAAGGCGTTATAATGCCTTTCAAAAAGGCGTTATTACGCGAAAAATGTGTAATAACGCGATAAAAAGGCGGTTTGACGCCTTTTAAACCGTAATAGCGTAAAAAGTTGTGTAATAACGCGTACAAATTCGTTACACCGAGAAAGTCGTAATAATGCGACAAAAAGTGTTTATAACGCCTTTCCAAAAGGCGTAAAAATGCTGAAGAAGACTTAAAAATGCAAAACAAGGCGTTATAGGGTCTTTCTAAAAAGTGTAATTACGTAATTTACGGCATTAAAATTCCTTTTCCACGACGTTATGATGCAAAAAGGCGTTATTTTTGGCTTTTTCCTCCCAATTTCACCAGATAAGTTACTTTTTAAATATTTTAGCGTAATTATTTGTTTTGCCTAAAATTAAAATAACCTCAAACTACTTATAGATCAAACACACCAATTTAATAACATCCTATCCAGTACTTTTTGTATGGTTTCACTTGATACGTTCAGCAAATTCAGGGTAGATGGTCTAAATGTAAAAAAGTAAAAACGTACGGACGGCAGGCAACGATCCCAAAGAAACGGCACAGAATAACTCCTCTAAACTCACCTGTCTATGGCTAGGCTGAGCTTTTGCCATTACTTTGCGTATGCTGTCCGCCAGTACGGCGTAAAATATCTTTAAATATCCTATCCTATGAAGCTACTGTGAAAATCCACTAAAGTTTGTAACGCTAAACATGGTTGGATACGACGAAAATAACAGGATCTATCGATAGAAAGAATCGCAACATTATTATAGGGTTAGGAGCATTGGTCGAAACAATTTTTCAGTTAATGTTATATTCTAGTGCTGCTTAGTTCGTAACAGAAGCAAAAAAAGTTGGAATTGGCATCAAATATTATATATCTATAAACTTTATCTATGTAAAATTCTACCGCAATATCAAATTCCTATGTAAAAAATGTAGGATGCGTCAAAATCGACCTCTTATGGACGGATGACTCAATCTACAATAACTACGAACTTTCATTCTAAAGTTGTTACAACTTTTAAAAAAAGGGTGTTATAACAACTTCCTTTGCGTTATCAGGCCGTTTAGTACAGAAGCATGGAGGGGACATGCGATTTTTTTTTCTATCTCGAGGCCACATCAAATCAAGTCGTGGGTAAGAGATACCTATGTCGTTCCCACGATATGCTATCTCGTTCCCACGACTTACAAAGTCGTGGCCACGAGATAGCTGTTTCGTGGCCACAAGATACTATCTCGTTCCCACGATATAGTAAGTCGTGGCCTCGAGATATTAACTCGTTCCGAAGGCATACTATGTCGTGGCCACGAGATACCATGTCGTTCCCACGATATGCTAAGTCATGGCCAAGATAGGTATGAGTATGAGCAAAGCTCGTTGTTGAAGGCCTCACAATGTAATAATATCTCGTTGCCACGACATAATATGTCGTGGGAATGATAAGTATCTCGTGACCACGACACAGCTATCTCCTGGCAAAAACTTAGTATCTCGTGGCCACGGTTAGTATATCGTGGGACCGAGATAGTATCTTGTGGGAACGATATAGCATATATCTTGGCCACGACTTAGTAAGTCATGGAAACGAGATAGTATTTCATCGGAACGTGATAGCTATCTCGTTGCCAAGCGATAGAAAAAAAATCACAACTCTATGCTTCCGTAGTTTAGAAAGGCGTTACAACGCTTTTTTCGAGTTATAACGCCTTTTAGAGAGGCGTTATTACGTCTTTTAAAAAGGCGTTAGACAGCATAGTTTTACATTTTATGCTTCTTTAGCGTAATTAGGACTTCTGGAAATGCATTTGAACGCCCTTTTCACTATATTACGCATTTTTGCGTCAAAACCTTTTTTTCGCGTAAATACGCCCTTTATGCCTTATCGTCGCGTTATAACGGCTCCTTTTGAAAATATATTAGTTATATACGGTCCCAATATGGTCCCAATACTAATGTATTAGAATTTTATACAGTGTTGTTTTTTAATTTGAATTTGTGACGATTGGATGGCCTGGTGTTTGCATTATACTAACTTATCAGCAGATCTTAGCCGTATTTTAAAATACATATGTATTATTTATTTGATACAACTTTTCTTTTAAGTTTGAGATCTGTACATGTATAATAATTACACAATTTTTATTAGTTTGAGTGTAGCCGTCGGAGATCCCCGACACAATTTTTCTTTCTTTTTTATTTTTTTTATTGTCATTGTTATTCAGTTTCGGATCCAGGGAGAGGGGGCAGGGATCCCCCATCCCTTTAGCTCGGAAATTATTTAAAATTGCTAGAGCTTTTAAAAAAATGGTTGCCGGGCACCCCTCATGGAAACATTATGCCGCCCCCTTAGCGTAAAGTCTTGATACATGCCTGTTTTTATTTTTGCAAAGCAAGTCAAACGACTGCTTTTCAAATTTTGGTATAGAAGATCGACAGAAGGGCATCGTTGTTTACGGTGGAGATCACTAGACTATTTTAAAAAGACAACAATGAAAGCGTTGTCAAGCGTTGTTCCATTTGCTTAATGGTGTTAATCTTACCATGTATTTGAAACGGTTTATATTATCCACCGTGAAGTTCCTAAGGAACAAACTTCATAGCTCGCCAAGTGAAATAATCTCAAGCTGGAAAGTATTTACTGCTGATCTGGTAAAATAAACTCTAGACGGAATAAATCTCATACACACTTAACAAAAAATGTTTAGCAACACAATTTCGACTGATTTAAATCTTAAGAAAAAAGCTTAAATGCCGATAAATTCTGATCTCATCTAAATATTACCGATATTTGCTTTAATTTAACCCTAAAAAATTTTAATACTCTCATGTAGGGTATACAAGATATTATGGTCCGGAAATTTACACGAATGTTTTTCCCATAAGCGATTTTCATATTTTGCAAAAAGGGACAAGAGTCACTTCATGATCACCGTTTCATAACCAGTTCTGGTAATCAAAAACATATTGATCGCTTGCGTTGCATTAAAAAGAAAAATTTGACAATTCTTGCATATCCCCCCTTTTCAAAAGACTCTTGTTTTATTCGCACCAATTGTTGCTTAACTATTTTTTTGTTCAGTGTATATCAATAACATTTGTTCCATTTGAATCATATTTCATAAGATACTATTTTGTCTTACATATTTTCAGGGATTTTGTCCCATGCACATATATACCATATCCCTTTATTTCTTTGTTGTATCAATTATTAATATTTTTCAGATTTTTTTAAAGTTGTAACTCCAACAGACGACAGAAACTCAAAACAAAATTGTTTTTTTTAAACAATTTAAATTGGAACTTGGTTTGTTTCCGTTAATAGAAGTCTTACTTTTTTAAGCTTCAGAAATTTTAAAACCCACTACACTGTCGTCTGCAAGTTTTGACAATAAGTACATGTTGATTGTTTTGTAATGAAATTACTTCATGCTAAGTAACGATGTAAAAATCTCACTTTTGATCTAATTAAGCTTAGGCAAAGGCTGACTTTTGCAAATTAAAACCGATTAAATAAATTTGTCCTAACGTGAGTGTGTGACGTTTATTTAATAAATCAGCTTCTGTGTTAAAGAAAACAAATTTGTCATCAAATGTAAAAAGAAATGGAAATGAATACACAATGTTACATTTTGTCAACTCTAAACAAAGAAACTATTAGTAACTGATATCGAAACAAGCAGTTCTGCAGTATGATATCATTTGACCTAGTCCAGAAGGTTATGATGACACGTTTTCAGGTTAACCAATCGCCTGTTGGCATAGTCAAGGTAAAGAGAGTGTAATTAGCTCGTGATTGCCTTGAAATCTTTTTGGCCACCCAATCTACAGCTCGGTAATCGGTCTGCCAGCGCACTGATTGGATATAATTAATTTATGTTATTTTTATTGAGAACTGTACTTAATGCTGCATTTCAAAATTACAAAATGCCACTTTATTATCTGCAATAAAATAATAAAAAAAAATTTAAAAAGGGGTGCCCCTAGTTTGCGTTAGATTTGAAATTTGGGGTAACCAACTAGAAATCATAATTAAGGACGGAATTTCATAGTTGATCGTTATAATAAGGAAAAGCCAAACTCGGCCCTAGATACGTTCCTGAGCACCCCGGTGACCATCTTTGAATGACTGCCACAAGTTTTCTTGGGCAATACTTTTGAAATCCCTCGGTAGAATGATAGTTCGGGCCTATATCTGTCGCTGTGTTGAGTTCCTGACTGGGTAACCCCTTTTAACGTCCACAGCAGATATCCAATGTCGGCCCTAGATACGTTCCTGAGACCCCAGGTGACCATCTTTTAATGACTGCCACAAGTTTTCTGAGGCAATACTTTTGAAATCCCTCGGTAGAATGATAGTTCGGGCCTATATCTGTCGCTGTGTTGAGTTCCTGACTGGGTTACATCTTACAACGTCCACACCAGATGTCCAAAGTCGGCCCTAGATACGTTCCTGAGCACCCCGGTGACCATCTTTGAATGACTGCCACACGTTTTCTGAGGCAATACTTTTGAAATCCCTCGGTAGAATGATAGTTCGGGCCTATATCTGTCGCTGTGTTGAGTTTCTTTCAGGGTTACCTCTTATAACGTCCACACCAGATGTCCAAAGTCGGCCCTAGATACGTTCCTGAGCACCCCGATGACCATCTTTAAATGACTGCCAGAAGTTTTCTGAGGCAATACTTTTGAAATCCCCCAGTAGAATGATAGTTCGGGCCTTTATCTGTCGCTGTGTTGAGTTCATGACTGGGTTACCCCTTATAACGTCCACAACAGATGTCCAAAGTCGGCCCTAGATTCGTTCCTGAGCACCCCGGTGACCATCTTTGAATGACTGCCATAAGTTTTCTGAGGCAATACTTTTGAAATCCCTCGGTATAATGATAGTTCAGGCCTATATCTGTCGCTGTGTTGAGTT